>OU015501.1:119450403-119625403 GCA_907164885.2 Dolomedes plantarius
TTCGGTCATTCTACAGAACTCAAAATCCACTGTGAGTGATGTAATTGTGAAGTGGAAACGTCGAGGCAGTGAAACTGCAGTAAAACTGCAGTAAGTCGCAGGCCGAAAAAAATTAGTGAACGCAGCCATAGAGCTCTGAAAAGGATAGTGAAACAAAATCGCAAATCCTCGTTAATTGAAATCACTCAGGAGTTCATCAGGCGTTAGTGCTAGCAGCAGGACTGTTCGTCGAGAATTAAAACACCAGGAATTCCATGATCCTTCAGCCGCTCACAATCCGAACATCACTTCCCAGAATGCGAAGCGTCGATTGCAATGGTGCAAAGCTCCCCGTCATTGGGCTCTGGACATGTGGAAAAATGTTCTTTGGAGTGATGAATCTCGCTTTATAATCTGGCAGTCCGATGGACGCGTCTGGGTTTGGCGGATGCCCGGCGATCGCTTCTTACGTGACTGCGTAGTGCCTACTGTTAAGTTTAGTGGTGGCAACATCATGGTGTGAGGGTTGTCTCATGGTTTGGCTTGGATTACTTACTTCCTGTGGTTGGAAACATGAACTCTGAGATGTATGTGGACATTCTGGACAATGCTGCTCTCCCAACTCTATGGCAATATTTCGGGAAAGGCCATTTCTCTTCCAGCAGGATAACTACTCCATTCCCACAACGAGACTTACGTAGCCATGGTTTGACGAAATGGGTGTTCAAAAACTGGACTGGCCTTCTCAGAGCCCCGATCTAAATCCCATTGAACACCTTTGGGACGAATTAGAACACAGATTACGTAACCAGCCAAATCGACCGTCCTCACTGCCAGCACTCACTTCTTCTGTGATGGACGCCTGGAAGTCAATTCCTATGGACTCCTATCAAAAACTGGTGGAAAGTCTCTCCAGACGTGTGCAGGCTGTTATCGATGCAAAAGGAGGACCAACATCATATTAATAGATGCCTCAGGACTCTACGAGTCCGTACCACTGAGCGGCCGGATACTTTTGGCCAGATAGTGTAGTCCCCAATTCTCTTAAGTCTCTAGCAATAATTAATAAGCAAATTTCGAGAGTAAGATCTCATTTAAAGACCAGGGATGGTCTTAGTTCAGCAATTATGTTAATAAATTGTCACTGATATTACTTAATTTCGCTTAAATAGCCGTTTATCACTGAGTTTTCACCCCCAAAAAGTAAAAACATAATTTTCACATTTTTTCGCTCATATCGGCAATGTTTGCATTTATTCGCATCTATTTCGTAAATACGAAAATTACGTATCCCTAAATATACATAATGAAATATTCATTTTATTTATATATTACCTTCGGACCATAAGACGCACCCCAATTTTGTGTCGATCTTTTTACGTACAAAAGTGGGTCTTATGTTCCAGAAAATACTATATATATATATATATATATATATACCGGGTGGCCATAATTAAACTGACAGTGCTCACAGTGTTCTGTAGCGCGATCTATTTGCGAGAATGACGCCACATTTTGTAGGAAGATTAAACAAGACGGGGGACGAAGGATTCCGCGAAAAAGTAAATTAGTTCCAAAAGTCACCGCTAGGGGAATATTTGGCGCTGTGTAATAGAAAATAGAGTGTTAACAAATGCAAATTAATACGGAATAAAATTACCTTTTATTATGCACATTTTCTTATTTAGTTCAAGTGCAATATAGCAACACTTTTAAAAAAGCGTAAAATCTACATAAACACCGATAAAGTATCGTGATCTGCAATATCACGTACGCTGAGCAGAATAAGTTCTTTATTCAAATTTCACGTTACATCCATTGGCACAGTGCCAGCTGCTTGGGTTTTAAAAGGCAATGTGTTACGTTTCGAATCAATCGGATTGAAAGTTTATGTGCAATGTCTCCTTCTTTAGTCGAGCGTGCGTTACTGGTCAAATTCTTTTACCTCAACCAGTGCAACGCGTCAGCCGCTCTTCGTGCTTTTAGAACGCACAAAAAAATGCGTAAAGGTAACGGTCCTGTGTCAGTTAATGGGCTAAAAGCAATGGTTGCGACGTTTGAGAAAACAGGTTCTCTGAAGGTTCAGTCAGGCAGAGGACGAAAACCTGTACCACAGGATACAATCGAAGCAGTTGCCACGGCGATTGTCGACAGAGGACCAGACAATATTGCTGCCACTTCTAGCGCTTGTGGATTAGCTCGGAATATGGATATGCCTTACAGTACGGTGTGGAAAATCTTACGAAAGATTAGCAACTTCTATCCGTACAAGATCAGCCGTGTACAGGAGTTACTGTACCATATTGTGCCATATTGCACTTGAACTAAATAAGAAAATGTGCATAATAAAAGGTAATTTTATTCCGTATTAATTTGCATTTGTTAACACTCTATTTTCTATTACACAGCGCCAAATATTCCCCTAGCGGTGACTTTTGGAACTAATTTATTTTTTTGCGGAATCCTTCGTCCCCGTCTTGTTTAATCTTCCTACAAAATGTGGCGTCATTCTCGCAAATAGATCGCGCCACAGAACACTGTGAGCACTGTCAGTTTAATTATGGCCACCCGGTATATATGCAGGGTGGTCATAAAAAAACTTTGCCGATATATGGACCTCTAGCGGCTGTTTCGTTCAGCCGATCGTGATGAGATTTCAGATATAGTTATTCAGAGTTATGAGTTCGGCTATGAACAGCAACCAAGTGGCTCTGACGGTTGCTGTTATAGGTACAAAAATTCAAAATTTTCGAATAACAACGCCCACTTTTTCCCTTCGTAAAATGCTCAGCGCATGCGAAACCCCTAAAGAGCGTTGGAACGGTACGTGTATCACAAAAAACGGACGCGTTTTTAGCCCTCTAGCCCTGTAGCTCGAATTTTCCATGAAAGTAAATTTTTGCTTAGTATTGTTATGTCAGTTTTACCTCATTCCTCTTAGACCGTTTTCCAAAGTCCGTTCAGTGTTCTAAGATGCCGTTTTCCTAAGGTTCGTATTAAAAAATCGAAATCGCAAAAGTCCATTGGAGAAGAGTCAGGTAATTTTACAGGTATTTCATTAAATGGGATACATTTTATTCGTGTTTCTGATTCTTTCTTTGCTAAATAAGCGGCAGTTGATTTACACGTGTGACTAAAGGCTTTGTCCATATGAAGCTCAACTTTATCAATGTCCTTTCCATATAAGGCTGGAATTTCTTCTTCAAAAATTGGTTCTAAAATATTCTGCTGATAGTAGAGTGAATTAATTTTGGCTTTACTTGAGACTTTTTTTATTTTTAATTTGCCGTTGTAACAAAATCCTGTTAATATCATGAACTCCTTTGAGAACTTTTCTGTACACTGACGTAGCCATTTCGTACTGTCATTCCCGTCAATTGAGCAATAGAAAATCGATCTTTTTCTATTAAAGCCACTTAAATACACCCATACCCTATCGAGTGTTACCAAAATTTTTCATTTTTCAGCAGCTAGGTGTTTTTCATATAATTTTCTACAATTTGTTTTCCTTTCAGCAATATGCTTTGGCAAAAGCAGATGAACTTTAAGTTTAAACATCTTTTTTAACTTCAAATCTTTATGAATGATTTTACTTACAGTGCCAGAAAACATTCCTAGTTTCGATGCAATGGATCTTTGAGTAGGCGTTTTTTTTTTGTTTTTTTTTTAGGATCAGAGACTTCACTTTCTTGATATTTACCTGCGTTTGAACAGTCTTAGGATGAGGTTTGGTGGTCATGTTTTCATCTATACTTTCAGTTAGACGTTTTTTCCCTTTCAGATTTAATATATTATAAATACCTATTTTTGAAATGCCATAACCGAAATTTTTACACTATTTTATAATTTGTTGATACGAATATTTGTCCCCAGAAAGTGCAGTTACGTAACCTTCGGGTCATCTATCAATTTCAGGAGTCATTTTCAAAATAAATCTTTTACTTTACATTCCAATCAAAGCAAAACAATAGCAGACGATTATTCTGAAGTTGCCAATTTTTTTTATCAAAATGCAAGCGCCAAAAAGAAATTACAAAATCGTTTCCATAAAGTGCGAACGACCTTCTATATATATATATATATATATATATATATATATATATATTTTATATATATATTTTTTATATATATATATATATATATATATATATATATATATATTTTATATATATATTTTATATATATATATATATATTATATATATATATATATATATATATATATATATATATATATATATATATATATATATATATATATATATATATATATATATATATATATTTTGTATATATATATATGTATACACACACACACATACATATATATATATATATATATATATATATAAATAATAACTTTCTGATTACGGTTTCCTAGGTTTGCCTGTGGTCTGATTTTCATTTGCCCATCCTTTTATGCTTCGCAAAATTGTTTGAAAGGAACTTTGATATACTTCTTCACATTTTCTTCGTATTATTGAAGCAATTACTCTGTTAGGCATGCAACTCATCTCTCCTCTGAGATCTCCTCTCAGATGCAAAGGCACATTTCTTGTTAATCACCGGTCTTCCCTATGTGATAGGAAATACTGAGTGTATGGCTTATTACGGGTTCTCGGCGGCCTTAAAAACGTAGAGACAAAATATATTGCAATGTAAAAAAGCTGTATCTGCTTGTCATGACTTCGAAATTTTCCTTACTTTTTTTACTAAATAAACAGAGATCTTAGTTTGGAGAACTTCGGCTTAGTAACTCTTTGGAGAAAATGATTTTGTTTCATGAATTAAGTCGAATGATAAATAGCCGTCCAGGTTTTTTTGTTGATTAATGTATCGTTCACCCGCTCTGCGTGTCGTAATTAACAAAAACTTTTATCGAGCTTCAGTCATAAGTTCCGTTTCCTCTGTCGCAGAACAATCCGAGCTCTTTCATATCCACTTTTCTATAAGATAATTATTTATATATTTTTTCACAATACAGCTGACGGTGCTCGTCCACCCCATAAAAGTTGTAAATTTTATGAATTTCCTTTTTATAGAAAATGCAAAATCTCTGATATACTATTAAATAATTTGTGTTTTCAAAATATTTAATGGTATCAAGAGGGGAGTTAAAAGCTTATTCAGATTTGTATTGATTTGTTTTACTTGTTAAAATAAAAGTATATACTCCCCTTAATGTATATACAGCCGTTATTTTTTTAGATAAATTTGTTAAATTGAACAATACTAATTTGCTAATCTTTTTTCCAGCGTAGCATTGTCACTAAAAGGTTAGGAGACTATTTGAAGTGAAATTAAAATAATCTGGAATCAATGGTAAATCTTAAATTTAAGAATTAAATGTTGCAATTCACGCTACGGCTTAGTTTAAAATAATTTAATTTTGTCATATATATATATATATATATATATATATATATATATATATATATATATATATATATATATATATATATATTTACAATGCAATCTCGATCTATCGTTTTTCAAGGGACCGAACTGAACGATAAATGCGGGAAAACGATAAATGCGGGAACATAACAAACAATATGATAGCGGGACTGGGTGAAAAAAACGACACATACGAGAAAATGATGATTTGGGCAACGATCGACCGAGATTCCACACACACACACACACACACACACACACACACACACACATATATATATATATATATGTGTGTGTGTGTGTGTGTGTGTGTGTATGTTCGTGTGTGTATATATATATATATATATATATATATATACATATATACACTGCTGGCCACCCAAATTGCAACACCAAGAAAGACAAGAGATATCACAACAAAATTTATTTTGGAGATAACATGTTGACCAAGTATCAAATGATTAAATTTATAGACTTCTGTGAAGTGTGGTTCCTGCCAAAATCAGTAGCCAGAGTAGCCGCCATTGCTGGAGATCACCGCTGCCACACGCCTCGGCATTGATTCAAAGAGACTTTGGATGAGTTCTTGGGGTACAGCAGACCAAGCAGCTTCCACACGTTGCCAAAGTTGATCTTCTGTGGCAGCTGGGGATGGAATCTGGGTCAATCGTAGAGCAAGCATGGACCACATGTTTTCTATCGGCGAAAGATCCGGAGACCGAGGCGGCCAGGGAGGCAATTCAATCTGGCGATTGACGAAGAACCGTTGGACAATGCTGTGGGCAAGCCCTGAAGGTAAGGAAGGACAACTGGCTCCAACACCTCGGAGATGTAGCGCTGGCTGTTTAAAGTACCGGCAATGCGTACTAGAGGTGTGCGAGAGTGATATCCAATACCACCCCATACCATAATACCCTGTGCAGGACCAGTGTGGCGGTGCATAACGCAGCTGTTCAGCATCCTCTCTTCTCGGTGTCTCCAGACTCGAATGCGACCATCGTGGTGTTGCGGACAGAAGCGTGACTCGTCAGTAAAGACAATTTCATTCCATTCTGCCGTCCACATCCTTCTGTCATCGCACCATTGGCGGCAAAGACGTCTGTGGTTCTGCGTCAAGGGTAGACAAAGCAATGGACGTCTTGCGGACAGACCACTCTGCTGTAAACGGCGTCGAATGGTACGCGCAGACACTGGATGATGCGTTACATACTGCATGTGCTGTGCTATGGTTCGTGATGTGACTGAGCGATCCGTCACTGCCATGCGCACAATTTGCCTGTCATCACGTGAAGTGGTGCGCTGAGGTGGATGCGATCGAACACGCCGGTCCGTCGTACCCTCCTGCATCCAACGATCACATATCCGCATTACAGTTGTTTGGTTTCGTCCAACACGACTACCGATTTCCCTGAAAGATAATCCACAATCTCGGTAGGCCCTTATCCTTCCTCTGTCGAACTCGGATACTTGATCAACAGATGATCGCTGTTTTCGACGAGGCATAATTGATCGAAAAATCCACAAGAAAAACACAATTGCCGAACTTGAAATCGTCGAAATCTCCAAGCCTTAAATAGCGCTTTGAAGTGGCGCCACAGGCGCGCGTGATGTGCGTCTGCGCTGAAATTCTAATCATTTGCATATCTCACCTCCGCTAATGCATGTTGTAAATTTCATGTTATTTGCATGTTTCCTTCAGGGTGTTGCATTTACAGTGGCCAGCAGTGTATATATATACATATATATATATACACACATATACACTGAAGTGCCACTGAATTAGGGATACCTACCTAGTAACGAGTTGGGCCTCCTCTGGCCTTGATAACGGCTGCCACACGACGAGGTATAGATTCAACAAGTTTCTGGAAACGTTCCACGGGAATGGCTTGCCAAATATTGGCTAAAGCTGTCCATAATTCAGTAAGATTCTTTGGTGCTGTGTGATGGCCTTTCACGCCTTGTTCCAAAACATCTCAAAGATGCTCAATAGGATTTAAGTCTGGGCTTCTAGGTGGCCAATTCATGACAGAGAAGTCAGAGGAATGCTCCTCCAACCAGCCAGTAGCCAACCGGGACTTGTGAGAGGTACAGTTGTCTTGCTGGAAAACTCCATTACGTGCGGATAACAGAACAACATATACGGCTGGAGGTGATCACCCAGCAACTCTACGTACCGAATTGCATTGAGGGAGGTTGGTACACGCACCAAAGATCCCAAACTGTGCCACTGAAAAACACCCCAGACCATGATTGAGCCACCATACCCTTGTACAGTTCCAGCCAGGCATGCAGGATCCATGGCTTCATGAGCCTGACGCCATATTCTCAGCCTCCCGTCGGCGTTAAGTAGTCGGAATCGAGACTCATCACTCCATGCTACTCGTTTCCAGTCCTCTACACTCCAGTCTCTGTGCTCTCTTGCCCAGGCAAGACGTGCAGCCCGATGGCGAGTATAGAGCAATGGTACTCCCGTAGGTCGACGACTCCAGAAACCCATACGGTGAAGCGCGCGTTGCACAGTCCGTTTACTGACTGTACGACTGACACCGTCATTAAACTGGGTGGTAATTTGAGCTAATGTTTGGCTTCACTGGCTACGTACAATACGACTGAGCCGTCTCTCACCACGCACTGTCAAGGCTAATTGTCCTTTGCAGTTTGCCCGATAGCTAGTTTTTTTTCCACCATCCATGTATTCTTGGTATACTCTTGACACTGTCGACCTTGAAAATCCTAGCTGTCTGACGATTTTGGAAATTCAATGGCCCATGCGTCTCGTACCTACGATTTGTCCGCGATCGAAGGCGTCTAAATCAGGCAGTTTACCCATACTGGCAATTCCAACAACTAATTCATAACAACCACAGTACGCGCTATATATGCAGTTACCACAGCGCCCTCACTTGCGCATACATGATACGCAGCGCTACACAATTTGCATAGGCTTTGCTATCCCTAATTCAGTGGCACTTCAGTGTATATATACACACACATATATATATATATATATATATATATACACACACACACACATACACACACACACACACACATACATACATACATATAATGTGTATATATATATATATATATATATATATATATATATACATATATATATATATATTAGATGTCGGGAAAATTGTGATTAATTTTCACCTAGAAAAACCTGTAAGTTAGTTCGAGGCGAAACGAGGATTTTTAGTTACTCTGCATGAACTTTCTTTACTATGATTTTCCGTTACGTTTGTCCTGTTTACTGATTGGTAACATCATCAATGTGTCGATAAAGTCGGTGAGTATAAATAGCAAAATGCAAGCGCAGAGGAAGCAGTGCTCGTTGGCGGTTAAGCTAGATTACGTTATTAAAAATACACTTAAGAAAAATTTATCTCATTATACATCTTTGTTTTGCAAAATTAATTTGATTTTTTGCAAGAATGTAAACTCACCATGTCCGTAGAACTAAAACCACCGAATAGGTTGCAGATGAAGCTATTGTCGTATTGCCTGTCTTAAATAGTTATTTTGTGCGTGATTCGTAAATTATTTTGGTTAGTACAAATTATTTATTTATAGACATTATTTGGGTGCGTTGTGTTTTATTATTTATTTTGTTCAATACAACCCAAGGTTCTAGACAATTTGTCAAACGAACAGGTCAAACAAACTTTGCTTCTAAACCTTCCTTTAGATCAACACTACAAACACAAGGATGACTGACTAAATTTTCATATTTACAAAAAAAAAAAAACTAATTTATTTACAACATTATCTATTTACAACTTAACTCAAAACAAAAAATCAACAAATCTTCGTACACAGTCTACTTATTTTACTAATCTTTTAACATTTCTCCTCATATTATGTTCAAACACATTTATTCCATTAAAACCTATACCTTTTTAGATTCAGGGAGCATAAATTTATTTATTTTTACCTATGGCAAAGAATTTCTATCCCTCAAATCTATATAGTAAAAACTAACATTAATCCCGCACTAAAGCATTCAAATTTTTGATGTTGGGTCTGAACAAGTTAAAATGATTAACACTCCCTTAATTGGATGCTAACCGGGCTGAAACGCGGGTCTCGACGCTCTCATCGGGCATGGGGTCTCGTTCCTTCCTTCTAAGGTAGCTGGCACTCAACATCTTAGGCTGACAGAGGCCTCGATCGTGGTCATCTATCGTATGTTTCTTCCGCTCTTTTCAAAAGATGGGGGTATTTGTCAGGAGGTCCTCACACACTCTCTATCGAAAACGCTTTTCATCTCCGGGACGACTCACTCGGGACTCCAACGTGAAAGCGCAATTCTCTCCATCTCTACTTTCAAATCATTTATTGGTGAAGGCAACAACTAGATTGTCATCATCAGTAAAAACAAATTCTAGTATCAGGATCAGGTGACTATCATACCGGGACACTTCAACCGGATTTCTGCTCCGCTAAACGACATATTTCTTCGGGAACTCCCGGGCAATCACAATTGTTCCTCGACAGTTAAAAAAAAAACACCACTTAATCACCTGCGATGCTAAGCACCAGGGAAAGGGAACCCGGGCCCGCATGCAAGGAGTAGCAAGGACTTAGAGCATGCAAGGAGCATGCAAGGACTTAGAGTTTTTTTCGAGGAGTGAATCCTCGAAAAAAACTCTAAGTCCTCTATTTATTTTATTTTTCACAACAATGTCCACGCCTTCTCATGACTCCTAATCCATTCAGGAAAGCTTTCAAAAATCCACCACTTAGCATCAATTTTCATTTCTTTGATTGGATAACCCCTCAACACATGCACGCCTTTCCTTGCGTCACCATCCAGACCACCCAAAGCCCAGTTCAGATGTTTTGCGGTCTACCTCCCAAACAGACCCTCATAAATTTATTGACAATAGTGTATTTTACTTTAACGTCAAACTCTGGTGCCACCTCATTATCTACGTCTGCGATCAACAGACCCCGAACGCACTCCGAAGCTTTTAAATTGGCTAAGTCACAAAGACGACTGTCCTGTCCTCCAATCAAAGGCGAATTCCTAACTTTCTAACAAAAATGTAATGAAATCAGCCTTCGATCACTTTATCTCTCTAAAAAATTTAATTTTTCTTTAAAATCGAAGGCGCTTCATTACAGCTATACTTGTATTCAAGAGCAAATCTTGCACTCTAAATCTTGCGTTATCCTTGGATAGAAAAAATATATCTCGGATAATGATAATAGCTCTCATAGTTTTTTAGACCTTATACATATATAAAACAGTTCCGTAACTGACTGACTGACAGATAACGCACAGACCAAACCGCTGGACCTAAAGAGCTGAAATTTTGTATGGCGATTCTTCTTATAGTGTAGGGGTGCACTAAGAAAGATTTTTGAAAAATTCTTCTTAGATTTTTTAAAATTAAATTTTTAAGCTGCTTTTGTAATTTTTTAAAGTTTGCATTTAAAATAATAATCTGAGGGTTATAAAATTTATATCACGAGAAATATCATAAAAATTCCTTTAAAATGAAATGTTTTTCGAATCTTTACCGACATTTTCCAATTTCTGGTGAATTTTTAAAGATTAATTTTTAGAATTTAATTTATTAAATGCTGATCGTGTGGTTTCTTTTCTTTTCGTGATACTTTAAATTAATTTTGCGTCACGTGCATAACAACGAAATGAATTGACAAAAAATATTATTAAAATACGGTAAAAGATAAAATTTAACCACTAGACTAATTGAGATGGAAGTTTTTTAAGAATTTAATTCAAATTAGTATGTTTTATGGGTATTAAACATACAAATTATTTGCATACATTGACCATTGTATTTAATTTGAATATTTTCTTCTACATTATTTTGTCTATAAAAATATCTGTTACGATTTTTTTTATAAATATATATTCTTTTCGCATTAATTGCATACATCGACCATTGTGTTTAATTTAAATGTACTCCTTAGCGAAGCACTTCTATTCAGCTAGTATATATATATATATATATATATATATATATATATATATATATATATATATATATATATATATATATATATATATATACAGTTGTACCTTGACTTACGAGTGTCTCGACTTACGAGTTTTTCGAGATACGAGCATTCTCTCGATAGATTTTTTGCTTCAAGTTACGAGCTAAAATTCGGGTTACGAGCAAGCTTCAGATATCCCACCGCTAGTTTAAGCAGCGAATGCCATGTTACATGCTCATCAAATGAGAACACAAGAAGCATATAATATTTAAAACCTTTATGTATAATATTTACAACCTTTATGTACAATTATTAAACAATTGTATAATATTATTCTGAGACTACTATCCAGTCTTAAACCAAGAGATTGGATTCTGAGAAAACGTTCTTTGGATTCTCAGAAAGAAGAATCTGGACATTACAGCCACAGTGAACGATGCAACAATCGCCCAGCTTCCGTGTCTCACTCGTTCACTTTAACCTTTAGCATACGGGGTTCAGTTTTCCGATTCCCTCTTTAGAATGGGAAATTTCATCCCCCCTTTGTAAGAACAGCCATAGAAGGGGGTTATATATATATATATATATATATATATATATATATATGTGTATATATATATATATATATATATATATATATATATATATATATATATATATATATATATATATATATATATATATATATATATATGTGTATATATATATATATATATATATATATATATATATATATATATATATATATATATATATATATAAATAAATAAATAAATAAATATATATATATATATTATATATATATATATATTATATATATATTCATTCATTCTTGGGCCCGTATTCTTGGGATACATGCTATCCCACACCGTAAGGAAAAGGTTAAGAGAGTAGCTGGTAATAAAAGTGAAAGTGAGGAAAGCGGGGCGAAAAGATCAAAAATCAACTAATAAGATTTAATTTTTCAGTTTAATTTTTCAGTTTCTCCTCCTCTTCCACCAGCATCTTCAAGTCTGATCTCCAAGGTAAATGTTGTACATTACACTTAATAAAACAATTTTATTGCAGTACATTCTGTTGTAATGCGTTTTTACACAATGATAGCCTTTTATAAGCACGTTTTTCTTATTTAAAAACATGTAACAAAAAAATTTCGGTGTTTTGAGGAGCCCGGAACGAATTAATGGCATTTCCATTCATTTCAATGGGGAAAATTGATTCGAGATACGAGTATTTCGAGTTACAAGCTAAGTCATGGAACGAATTAAACTCGTAAGTCGAGGTACCACTGTATATATATATATATATATATATATATATATATATATATATATATATATATATATATATGTGTGTGTGTGTGTGTGTGTTAGTTAGTTATCGCAAATAGCTGTTACAAAGACAACTGACGCCAGAATACAAATACAAAAGAGGCAAAACATGATAACAACAATAAAATCTATGATGCCATTCAATATCTCGACTCCCACAACCACTCCCTCAAATGAGTAGAAAGCAGCACAGGAATGTGGTGATGATGAGCTAAATCCATATCTTCTAGAGATCGCAGGGATTGTAAAGTGGGTCAGAACCAGTGTTGAAACGCTGAAGGTTACAAAACAATCATGGACGTAAGAAATCGAAACTCAGCTTCAGCTTCCCGTCTTGGTCCATCCAGAATCTCAAAAATTCTGTTCTACCATGGCCTTTTAAAAACCTCTCTTAAACAGACATTGAAAAGGAGAATTTTAAAGGTTTTTCTTCATTAATAATTTTTTGAATTTTTTAAAAGCGGCCTCAAAACTAAACGTTTGCGAGATTGCTACTCCTTTTTACGCCAATTTATAGGCTTTTTCATAAACATAGGTTCCGAGATGGCTGAGCTCGCGATGGAAAATGACCTCTTTTTTTCTGTATAAAATAATTTGAAAAAGTTACTCTTATAAACATCAGTAACTGTGGATCTCTGTTAAAATTAATAGTCTGTTAAAAAAGCTCTTAGAAGAGGATTTTGCAGGACAAGGTGTCACAGCCGTTGAGAAACAGGTATATAACCACAATAAGCGTTTATCTACCTGCGCGGGGTTGCCCAGAGACTATACGGGGCCTGGGACAAACTTCTGTTGGGGGCCCCAAGAAAAATAAAAAATGGAAAGAGACGAAAACATACATTCAAATTAAGTTACTCATACTTAAAATTTTTTTACATGAATGATTAACATAATCATTATATTTCATTGCACTGATATTCTCCAATAAATATGACATCTTTCATCCACGAATCTTTTTTGCTATCTATTTTAGTAGTTAGTACTGTCTTCAATTTATTAGAGAGAATGTAATTTTATAGCAGTTAGGACTAAACAGTTATATTTTTCATTAAAACTAAATCGCGTATTTTTTAGAAGACTATTTTGGAGTTTAAGAAATCTAATTAATCGAACAATTATTTTTTAATCTTTTGGGGACCCCTTTTTTCAGGTGATTATTTTGAATTTTGAAGGATAGTACAAGTTTCATAATTTTCTTTTGGATGAAATCTAATAATTTTTTTTTAGGGGGGGGGGGGGGGCTCCAGAATTTAGGGGCCTGGAGCAAAGTGCCCCAGTTGCTCCCCTCTCTGGGCGGTTCTGTACCTGCACGTATAACTACTATATTAAAATCAAAAGCTGATGTATGCTTCTCTACCGGGTCATAATTGTAGATGAGTTCGCAGATGCTTCCTCCCCATTAACATTATCGTCAAGTTGAGTGGAAAACACAGAGTACAGAAAACGTAGGAAAGTTTGTAAGTTAAAATACTTAGTCATTTTCATTAAAATAATATTCAGAAAACTCGACTCTCAATCGATTGATTTATTTAGTTCTAAGTGGAATTCTGAAATCCTAATAAACTTTCAATTCCCAAATGCTCAAATTACCTTCTAAGTTTACTCCAGCAGGGCACCACCTCTTTACCTGCCCTAAAGCAATTCTAAGTTTCAATTTCAGAATTTCTGCCCTTCCGACGTTAGATGTTTTGATTTGGCCCCCGTAACATGGCAAAAAAAGAAAAAAAAAATTATTTGTAGGACACAGATCCTTATACTGCTCTCCTAGTGATCGTTACACAGCACTTGATTAAACGTCATAAATCACATAGTGGAGTATATTTCTTGTTGCCTTCTTGGGATTTTTTTCTATCTATGAGCGTGAACGTAACGGTCATATACGAAAATTGATCATAATGAAAATTAATACAACTCCGTTGCTTCTTACATTGTTTTCAAGATGGATGTTCATGTTTTTAATATTACGCCAACCGCAGCAATTTAACCACTTTTCACGAAAGAGGAGAAATTTATTGGAAGCTGTATAAGAATTTGATTCATTTACTGAGGACCTTATTTCATAGCATTTTATCATACAGTGAAATACATCTGCCCGATCCAAAATTCCAATATGAGACCTCTAATACTCCGGACAGGTTCACTTAGCAGTTACATCACCGAGATCAGTTACGATCTCCAGTAACTTTACCAAATGATCTATAAACTGTTGAAATTAGAGTGGCACATAACATTATATTTCGTTTCAAAACATCAGTTTTACTCTAGAAATTCTAAATAAAAATAACTGATTATCAAATCTGGGTGTTACAAACAGTATGTGTTTAAAGTTAAATGCAACATAACCAAGTGATACCAGATTTTAAAAAATTAACAAAACTAATCGTTATAGCTGTAACAACAAAGTGAACACAGAAAACTGACATAGAGAAAGACATTTATTAAGAAAGAAAAATGTTACAAAAAGTGCATTAATGGATTAAATGATACAATGATCGAGCATAAAATAGGAGGAGTGGACTCGAGAACTAATATAGGAACAACTATTTGACAAGAGCTAACGTAGAATCAGTTATTTGACAAATATTTCAGATATTTAAAATTGCCAGTATAAGTATATAAGCCTAATATAACTGACCATCTTAAAACCAAAATTTAAGCAGGAACTGTATTACACGCTTAAAAAGGTCTATGAAAGTGATGTTAACATGATGTTGGAATGAATCAAAAAGTTCTTGTTTGCAATGCTATCATAAATGCATGAATAAATAAAAAATAGAACATGTAAAGTAACCCCAAAGAGGAAAATTTAGGCGATTAAAATTACGTGACCTCGGGGACACTTCTTTAGCCGCTGAATATATGTTCAGCCGTAAAATGCTGTCCCTGCACCTCCTTGACAAGTCTTTCAGTATGAGGTGTTGCTTCATACTTGCATGAAGATTGTGCATCCAGTACCGTGCTAGTGCTGTAAAAAAGGGGATCCGAGATTATCTCCAAAGCACAAAAATATAAGTAAAATTTCTGAACGCATAATTGTTCTCTTCCTCTGCTGTTCTTCGAAGAAGAGCTGTTCAATTGCACAGTCGGCAGTTAAACCACATCACATGTTGAACTTTAGTGATGGGGAAACTACACTGGTTACATGTAGATTGCTCCTTGCCTAGATTCTGCAGTTGCAACCTGCTACATGTTTTCGTCACCCTTCTTATATATTTCACGACAATGTTTGGTAAACAATGTTTGACATTGTTTCGATGTTTGATATCGCTGGTTGTGTGAGGAACCGTAAGACACATATCTCACATCGATGCGGTGTCCCTACTTTGATCTGCTTTACACAACAGAACTTGTAATGAAAATTATGCAGCACTTTATGTAGGGTTATACGAACAGCGTCGATTGGCATCTCGAGGGTACAGGGGATATTTGTAACCTCTCAACTTTTTTAGCAGTAGCAGGTTTCATGACAAAGATTCTTGTATTTTCGAGCTTTTAAAAAATTGCTCTAAACACTGGACCATTAAGGAACTTCTTTTTTTTAATTTCTTAAACTGCCTACCAAAGTTCGTAAAATGATGCATAATTTTTCCCCCAAGCAGAGGCACTTGTGAAGAAATTCGCCTATAATTCACCCCAGTTTGCTGACCAATTTATTATGGGGGCACCATATAGGCGGACCAGCATTACCCCCTATGAAGGGTCGACACAAATGTAGGTATTTTTAGTGGCGCGACGCCGGAATTTGATCCGAGCACCCTCAACACCGAAAGCCAGCGCGCTATACCACAGGGCCACCACAAGCCCATGATGCATAAATTATAGTAGTTAATTTGTTGGTGCATGACTGTCGGAATCAGGAAAACAATTCATGAATACTTTACCTATTTTTAAACCCATTTTGTTGCGCTTTTGTTTCTAATGTCCCCTGGCCGAATGGCTAGGGCACTGGCATTCGGTTCCAGAGTCTGTGGGTTCAAATCCCACTGCTAACATAGATTTTTGTAATCGTCCGGATTCGGCTTTAAGCAGTAGGTCCCGGTCTAATTAGCCCTCGTGTAGCAAAAGTTGATCGTAGCGCTCCAAAGCAAAGCAAATCTTGTAGGCTAATGGGCTAAGGGGTATCATCGTGAACATGTTTTGTTTCTCTTACAAAGACATAGTGAGAACACTATATGCTACTATATGATGAGTGCAGAAGAGAATTTGCACACCCATGTAATAATATATTTTTTTACATTGGTGCAGTACCATATTGGTGCAGTCTGGAATTGCAGCACTGACTCCATAGGAAATAAGATGCAGTCGTATAAAAACTAACAATTTAATAAAACTTAACATAACGACATATTAAGCAGCTCGTTAACACAACGTAACAAGAATAAAGCCTCCTGGCTTACACATTGGTGCATACACACCGCACGGCGATCATGATTGCGTACCAGTGCACAGTAGGTTACAATCAGGCGTAATCCTTTCGCTTGAGCAGATTTGGGTATCATGACCGGAGTGCCTTGACCAGCTGGTTTTAACTCCTGTACGCAAGATGTTATGTAATCAAAGATAATGTGCTCAGTAGTTAAAATATTAAGGCTAGGTCAAAGTTAAAAGTTACTATCACAATCATTGTACAAAAATTTTAAGTTTAACACCTTCAATAGTTCAAGGGGAAGAGAAAATTTAAGATAAAAAATTAAGCAATTATTAGGAATAAGAATTTAAGTTAAAAAGTTAAATTAAAAATTTAGAGAAGGTAAGATGAAAATAAACAAGTTTAAGATAAGGTGGCCCTCAGCAAAAGAAAAAAGGCCCTCTTCAGGGTCACACAATTCGTAATGAGATGATTGCAGATTTCCGCGGGGGAAAAATTAAAATATCGCCTATTCCAAATTTTCCTACCTTGATACCACCTAGGACCGAACCCACAACGTAGGGTTTCGCAGGTCAGCGCGATTGCACTGCGCTAGGGCAGAACACAAGCAGGTGAGCGAGATAGAAAGAATATCGCGAATGGGAAGTTAATGTTAGCTCCTAAGGAGACACGCCCTGGGGCTTTTGAGATTAGCAGGTAGACAATCGTAATCAGGAAATTATGCAATGATTTCATTATGGATGTTCGGTAAGCTCTCATAAAATTTCTTATAAATTTTATGAGCCTGTTTCGTGAGTGAAGAAATGCCGAAGTCTCTCCTAATCATCGCAATCGACATGTACCGGAAACTTCGGCAGATTCGCCTGAGAGTTTTACTCTGGAGAACTTCTAATTTATTAATATGTGTCTGTGCGGCGGAAAACCACACGGGGACAGCATATAGTGCAACTTGGTAGCACACACTGTATGTAAAGGAGAACTTTGTTTCTCATTGACAAGTGATGACTAAAAAATAAAGTACGGAGTTGCATGGTGACAATCCTTTCGCCTGCACGCTCGCTCTCGCTTTTATGGTGAAGGTCAGCAGAAGGTGAACAGGGAGTTTGCAGATTTGCATATTTTCCTCCCGCTTCTTCACGGCGAGGTCTTCTTCCGCAGCTTTTCGACTTCGTGGTAGCGTTTTCTATGCCACACCCCTCCCCTCAAGTGCTTGACACTGAAACTTAAGGCAGGTTAAAATGCACTCGCCTTCCGGAACGTAGAACCCTACCTGTAGAAGAGTCCTTACTGCAAGTAGAATCAGAATTAGTATTTAACATAAAAGCGGGTTTTAATCTGTCAATGAATATGCATTTTATGTTTCCCTTAATTTCCAAAATAAAGTGCTTCCTTTTCTGCTTGATTACTTTAAACCGACCTTCGTAGGGCTTTTGTAATGTCGAATCAACCCTAACAAAGACAAAAGGAACTGTAAATAAGTCTGTGAATAAATGTGTCTCGCTTAGAATGGTTAGATGCGGGAACTGGTCTAATTTCACTCATAGCTGCTTTCGAATTCTGTAAAAAATAAATTCTGGTGTAAATTCTTGTGTCTATAGAGTCATGGAAAAATTCATCTGGTATACGTAATGTTGTATCATACACCATTTCGGCAGTGGTTGCATTAAGATCATCCTTGAATGACGAACGTATAAAAACTTAGTACCGCTAAAAATCTACGCAACCCATCAACCGTTTCTGGTAAGGGATAATCCAAAATGTATTTAATTTTCTCGGGGGTAGGCACAATACCTTTTTCCAAAACCAAAAAACCTAAAAATTCTAACTGGTTTTGTCCAAAAATACATTTAGATATAGTATTTATCACCAAACCATTTGCGTTTAGTAGTTTGAAAACCTGCTCAAGGTCAGCCCTGTGACTTTCTTCATCGGTAGATGCTACCAAAATATCATCGATATATGCAAAGCAACAATCGAGATCACGAAGAATATTGTCTATACAATGCTGGAACGTTTGAGCAGCATTTCAAGTCCAAAACACATATAAAGGTACTCTAATAACCCGAACGGTGTGATTACCGTGGTTTTTGGTATGTCAGCTTACTCTGTTGGGATTTGATGGTACGCTTTTTTCAAATCTATTTTAGAAAAAATATTTTACCTTTTAACTGTGCCGAAATATCTTGTATATGAAGGACACTATAGCGATCAGGTACTGTACAAGCATTTAATTGCCTAAAGTCACCACATACCCGTAAAGAAACGTCCTTCTTGGTTACAACATGTATCGGACTGGACCAGGGACTTTTAGAGGGGCGGATAACACCCTGCTTTAGTAAATCTCGAAATTCTTCCTTGACTGCTTTTAATTTTTCTGGGTTCAAACGCCTAGCTTTTGAAAAAAAGGAGGTCCAGTAGTTTCGATTTCATGCTTAACGATACCTTTACTTTTTATTAAGTTTAAATTTGGGCCAAGTATATCAGGGTATTTCATAAGTACGCTATAATAAGGGAAATCAGCATTTATTGGAGTTAATCTGAATTTTGTCTCAGTCGATCCAAACCCTTTAGTATACTCAGACGTACTAACGTCTATAAGTCGGCGGTTTTTAACGTCAATCAGCAATCCATAAATATCTAAAAAAAATCAGCCCCCAAAATGGGTAGGGAAACATCAGCAACTACAAAAGTCCAGTGATATCTCTTTTTAAATCCTATATCTAAAGCCAATCTCTTAGTGCCGTAAGTCAGTATTTGACTTCGTTCGCTGCGTATAAAGGAACACCCTGAACCACGTTATTAGACGTTAATTTTCTAGGATAGCAACTTATCGTCGCGCCAGAATCAATCAAAAATTTAGAGTTGGAATGCCTGTCTAACGCAAAAAGGTGACTGAATAACAGACTTTCACTTGCCGCCGCTGAAACAAACGAGCCTGCTAGTTTAAACGAAACTCGCAAGGTTTAACACATTTACTTACTTTTTCAGAGGAAGTCCGGTGATACCAGCACGTTTTACCTCTCGGCAAATTTCCTTTTACAGAACTCAACTTTTTATCCCTCGAACGGGATCTGAAGCGCGTACGTGAATCGGATTCACTTAATTTCCGCCTAATGTCTGCCAATTCTTTTTTGATTTCAACCAGTTCATCAGCATAAGAAATCTGACTAACTGTCGCAGGGAAAACCGTTACGTCTGAGATTTTATCAGCAATTTTACTTAAGTTATCTAAGGTATCATTAGAAACTGACAAAATTTGCTGGGCATGCACAGGGAGACGATGGGGACGATGACAGGGGACGATGTTATGAAAAAACCTGTGGTTGTAACCACAGGTTTTTCATAACATCGTCCTTCATATCACCCGCTGCTAAATTACGCATCTCTGGTAACAGCTGGCTGGGTTTCCGATCCCCTAATTGTAAAGCCTGTAACAACAATCTTAGACGCGCACTATCTGATTTAAAAAATTGGTCTAAAATTCTGTTTTTTAAAGAATCATAGAGGTCTACTTGAGGGGGGAATTCAATCAAATCAGAAACCGACAGCATGACCTCAGCATCTAGTACCGATACAACTGCATGAAATTTGGTGTAATCAGCAGTTATACCTGACATTTTAAACTGGGATTAGAGTTGTAAAAACCATAATCTAGGATTCTGATCCCGAAAGGGGGTGCCCTAAAAACAACTCTAGAAATTTCTTTTGTATCCCGAGACATTTTTTACTACTAAGCACAAAACACTGAATACAAAAAGAAAGTCTACTCACCCTACCGCTGACCAGAAAAGGCAATAGAAATTTTGAACAACAAACTGTACGCCAAGGTAGTTAAATTATTATAGAAACAGCATACTCCTTTACCGGGTCACCACTTTGGGATTAAGGTGCCGGACAATTGCAGCTCTGACTCCATATGAAATAAGATGCAGTCGTATAAAAACTAACAATTTATTAAAACTTAACATAACGACGTATTAAGCAACTCGTTAACACAACGTAACAAGAATAAAGCCTCCTGGCTTAAACATTTTTGCATACACACCGCACGGCGATCATGATTGCGTACCGGTGCACAGTAGGTTACAATTAGGCGTAATTCTTTCGCCTGCACGCTCGCTCTCGCTTTTATGGAGAAGGTCGGCAAAAGGTGAACAGGCGAGTTTGCAGATTTGCATATTTTCCTCCCGCTTCTTCACGGTGAGGTCTTCTTCGGCAGTGTTTCGGCTTCGTGGTAGCGTTTTCTATGCCACAGTAGAATACATTGTAGGTATATTTTCTCATCAAATCTCTTTCGTCATTCTCTTGTCTACGCTTAAGATGTTTAGCACTTGTCTTGTTCATTAGCTTTATAACTATAAACTTTGAATAAGTCCTGTTTAACTGAGATCTCAATATACGTTAAAATATAGGAGAAAGTTTTACTAACAAAAATTTTAATTTCCCTTTCTCCGGATATGTTTGCTACCACTTTTTCTCTGGGTAAGTTTATGACTCATAACGTATTTCAAATTCAGTCTTAATATGCAAGTGGTATATAAATCTATCCTTGACCTTCACGCTCATAAAATTAAATAAAAATAATTATTACTCTTCTTAATTTGTGCTATAATAAACCTGGTGAACCGTTTTTGATTGTTAAGTTTAGCAATTACAGAAAATATCACCATTGATTAAAAAGACTTGATTTATACTTCTCTTGTTGTTTCTTATGCACCCTGGGGGAACGTAGTTCTAGACCAGGTCCATACAGGCTACGGGCTGAGGTGTGCGGCTCCGGTTTTTGAATAGCACCACAAGAGTCGGAGTCCGTCTTAGCTAGTTGCCACCTTAATTTTGACCGAGCACCCCCAGGGGTGACATCTGAGGTGATCATGCCCTCTCCTAACCTCTCTGATCTTCATAGAGAAACTTTTCGGTCTACATATTTAACGTGCCTATATCCAGCCTAGACAGTCGGGTCTAATTGTTGGTCCCTTTGACCTTCATAGAGGGACTTTCCGGACTACAGATTTAACGTTCCTATATCCGGCCTAGACAGTCCGGTCTAAGAATCGGAGTCCGTCTTAGCTAGTTGCCACCTTAATTTTGACCGAGCACCCCCAGGGGCGACATCTGAGGGGATCATGCCCTCTCCTGACCTTCACAGAGGGACTTTCCGGTCTACAGATTTAACGTTCCTATATCTGACCTAGACACGGAGGTATTTTAATGGTGCACGCCGGGATTCGATCCGAGCACCCTCATCCTCGAAAGCCAGTACGTTTCCAAAAGGCCACCTCAAACCCCACTTCTCTTGTAGTTGTGGCAATTGATTCGAGACCTTAATACATTCAGCTTTGACCGAAATGTTTATTTTTGCAAAATAGGAGTAATTATTTGTTCCTAGATAAGACCTCGCCGGCAGACTTCGTCAATCAAACTCTTTATTACCCCTCTTTCCGGTGGCATTTTTCAACGACACTGTTTATCAGATTACTCATAACTATCAAAATAAGAAAAAGTAAGTTATCTGAACTAAATTCATGCTTTTACTCATCAGCAGTAGTCGTAAATTTTTTAATATCAGTTTGTGCCTGCATGTGTTTTGCATCTTTTTGAGTGATTGGGGAGATTGGAATATTTTAAGGATATCAGCAGAACGTATATGAAAGGGTTAATTTTTTTTTCTCTCGCTTCTGCGGTAACTCAAAAGCAACATCTTTCATCGATAGCTAAATTGATCTTATCGTGCCATTGCCACTTTTTTCACCGCTGTTTTAGCGGAAATGTTTTTTATCGATTTCTATCATTCATTCCCTAACACGAGGCTACATGCATCCGCTTTTAAAAATTAAAGCCGACATGAATTCCTGTAAAGAGTCGATATCCTCTTCATTCGTCATCGATATGCCAAAAAGAATATATAGTTGCAAAAATGGGAACTCTTTCAGCTAAAGAGTTAACGCAACAGAGAAAGAGGATATAAAAACTGGAATCGAGGATTGCATTAACACCCGATTCGGCTGATCATTGGGACTTAAAAAGTCAATGCACTTTCAAATTTATTAACTTTTAACTTTATAAATGGATTCATTTGAAATTCGGTTACATAATTAGTCATGGCTTAGAGTAACCGTGATAGAAATTTGGTAAAAATGGAATTAAACTATTTTCGGGCCTTAAAGTTTTAATGCTATACAGAATATTAAGATCTAAATTTAAAATGTTCGATGCGCATTTTTTCCATACAATAAAGGTATTTTTACTCATTAGGTACTTTCCATACGCTATAATTATACTCAAAATTTGTAAATATTTACTTTATTTATAAGGCAAATTACTTTTTCACTTAAATAACCCTTTTTAAACAAAAAATTCCAATAATCATCTAACTGCGGTTAAATTAAATATTGTAGGTATAGGATAAAACATTAATTTGAATGAATATGATAATTTGAAATGTACTTGGAACGTTTTAAAGATAAAAAGATGATCGAATTTTGCAAATTAAAAAAATTTATTTATAACATTTAAATACCTTTTTTATAATTATCTTTAAAAAAATATTTAAGATAATTATAAAAAAGATTATTATTATGATTATTATTATAAATATTATTATAAAAAAGATATTTATTATGTGAAAGCAAATTCAACCTTACAATATAATAAATATAAACTTAAATAAACCAACATAAATAACACAAACGTATAATAAATAAAATAAACATAATTTATTTACTATGCACACACTGCTTTTATCACTGTGCATATGTGCTTAGCTATGTTGTTTGAATGGCTACGTCCCCATAGCGATAAGTTTTAATTCCCCATTACTCATATACCGTCATTCAGAGGGCAGTTAAACTACTAGTATAAAGTGAGCATAACTCCGTTCAAAATACACTGCTGGCCATTAAAATTTTAACACCATGAAGGAAGGATAATACAAACGTCAAATTCGCGTGAAAGGAAGAAGATGCTGGGATATGCAAATGGTTAGCATTTAAGCGCAATCGAAAGACGCAGGAGAGAGAAACGCTATCTCAAACTCAGTATAAATGGAAAATCACGCAGCGGGTTTCTCATTCGGAAATCGCATTTGAATGTTGGTTGTTTGTGAAAAGATCGTGTTATGCCTCGTATAAGAAGGAGAAACGGCTACCAACATGTGTCGGAATTCGATAGCGGCAGAATCGTGGCCTATCGAGAGTACGGATTAACGTCCCACGATACTGCTACTCGCATGGGTCGGAATCCAACGACTGTCATGCGAATAAGGAATCGATCGGTTCAGGAGGGTTATACAGAATGCCATGCAGGATCTCAACGGCCTCCCAACACTAATGCCCGAGATGACAGATATGTTGTCAGGTCGGCCTTGCAGGATCGTACAGCCACATCACGGACCTTGAGTCAGGAAATGGGCTTGTTTGCAGCACGACAATTATCCGCAAGGACATTGCGACGACGTCTGGAGCAGCACGGACTGTCTGCACGGCGACCATTATTGCGGCTTCCCTTGACATTGCAGCATAGAGACGCACGGCGACAGTGGTGCACCCAACGACAAAACTGGATACAGGAGGGGCACAACGTCGTCTTTTCAGACGAGTCCCGGTTCTGCGTGCAGCATCATGATGGACGTATCCGTGTCTGGAGTCACCAAGGAGAGCGCACGTGGCCCGCTTGCATTCGATATCGTCATACGGGCCCTTTACCTGATGTGATGGTATGGGCAGCCATTGGGTACACGACACGAACACCACTTGTACTCGTCGTCGGTTATCTGAACAGCCAGCTTTACATTTCTCAGATCTTAAGGCTAGTGGCTGTTCCTTATCTTCGAGGCGTCGAAGAGGTCATCTTTTAACAAAATAACGCAAGATCACATGTTGCCCGTCGTGTCCTGACCTACCTCGACACAGAGGGTATTCGACTGTTTCCCTGGCCAGCACGTTCTCAATCTCTCTCACCCACTGAAAACAACTGGTCATGGGTTGCTGAGAGACTGGGCCGTCACTGCTCTCCAGCCACTACGATTGATGAAGTGTGGCATAGACTTGAAGCAGCATGGAATGACTTGCCCGTATCTGTCATATACTAATTTACCCTGTATACCCCTAAATTGCCTACAAATTTAATCATGTTTTCTTTCTACTATGCTGCATACGTATAATAAGTAAAGTTTTGTTATTTGCTTTCCTTCCTGGTGTTGCAATTTTAATGGTCAGCAGTGTAGTTTAACTGAGTTAACTGTAGTGTACATGTTATTTAAAAAAATCTACACTGCTCAAAAAAATTAGGGGAGCAAGCAATGAAGTTAAGAAAACCGTGCGAGACAGCCACGTCTTGGCATAAAATGGATAGTACACGCGTATCAATGCGCAATACAGAAAAAAAGACGTAATAAAATTTGAAATTAAGGTTTAATTCTTTGAAAATATGGGAAAAACATGAAAAGATGATTTAGGGCAACAATTTGGTTACATGTAAACGATAAAAAAAAGTATTGTTTAGAAATGATGCAAGATTTTTTAATATGGCGTGTGGTCTCCTCGAAGAGCTAAGACTGCTACACACCTGTTTTCCATGGATACGATGATGTTATCGATAAGACTTTGGGGAATACTGTTCCACTCCTCAAGAAGTGCAATCTCCAAGTCTCGGAGAGTAAAAGGAGGCCTTGGTCTCGCAGCAATGCGTCGTCCGAGCATGTCCCAAACATGCTCGATTGGATTCAGGTCAGGATACCACGCTGGCCATTCCATACGCTGTATTGTTTCAGCTTCAAGCATGTTCTCCACAAGACGAGCTGTATGCGGTCTGGCATTATCATGCTGGAAAACAAAGGAATCTCCAATGGCTGCAGCGTAAGGTATGACATGAGGTCTCAGTACCTCGTCTGCATACCTTCGGGCCGTCAAAGTACCATTCCGAATGATATGCAGGTCCGTACGTCCACCTATGCTTATTCCACCCCATACCATAAAAACAGCTCGTCTGTATTGTGACCTTTCACGAACGAATGTGGGGTTATTTCGAGTGTCCCTTTCCCTCCATGCCAAAACACGTCGGGTGTCACACTCCAGACTGAATTGGGACTGGTCTGTAAACAACACTTGGCTCCACTCATGTTGCTCCCAAACTCGAGGTTCAGCAGCCCATCTTCTTCGGGCCGCACGGTGGCGTGAGGTCAACGGAATGCAGACCATTGGCCTACGTGCATAAAGACCTCCCTGATGAAGCCAATTACGTACTGTTTGGCTGGACACCCTTCGTCCTGTTTCCAAGAGCAACAACTGTCTTTGCAGCTGAGTAGCATTGTCTGTTCTGTTTCGACGAGCCGTTAACAGTATATACCGGTCATCAGTTGCTGTAGTGGCGCATGGCCGACCTTGCCCTTGTTGACGTCTAACATTCTCTGTTTCTTGGAATCGATTCCAAAGCCTTGCAACGACACTTCTGGCGACTCCACAGCTTCCGCGACACTATGTTCTGTTTGCCCGGATTCAAGTCTGCCTATAATACGCCATGCCATGGATTCCGGTAAATCACGTTGTTGAGACATTTTCCAGTCACCTTTTCTCAAAAATAATAACTGAGCAATCGAATTTCACAGTTAAGGCAGTAAAACAGACGTTTCTGCAACATCCCGATTTCCGCCCTTATGTTCTTTTTCTGGTTTTTGACGTCATGAACTTTGATTTGCATATGAAGTTTTCTTCTTCTGTTTCCTGCTAGGCTTTAAATTATGGATGATTTATTTTATGTTGCTTATCGGTGTAAGTATTTGCGTAATTTCGTTAAAACCATGTGCTCCCCTAATTGTTTTGAGCAGTGTATAAACACGTTCATAACGTTGCTTGACATTACAATCAGGTAGGGTTTTTTTTTCCTTCCTAAAGCTGAGGCACTTGTCGCGAGACATTCGCCTTTTGTTATTCACTGCGAAGTCTTGCTGGCTACTTTATTATGTGAACACCATTTAGGTGATCCAGCATTGCTGCCTATGAGGGGACAACACAGTAGCAACCAAGCCTTACTTGGGATTTGAACCCAAGCCCACTGCATGGAAGCTCAGGACGCTCACCACTATACCATGTGGGCGGAATAATCAGGTAGATAAGTTTAACTTTTATTAACAAATTGCGTACCTCCTAACTGACTATCTCTAAGACTGAAATTCAGTTGATGTAACTGTAATATAAGAATTTGAATACAACCACTAAAAAAAATCTTATGTTTATTAGCTTTGTCTTTCAATTTTCATTCAAATCATTGAATGAGAGATAAACGACAATGAAATCCAAGGTGTCTCGTACGCGGAGATATATGATTCCAATTACATGATTATATATTATTCAGTTCTTGTGGTTAAGGCCACATTAAATTAACCCCATTGGATTTAATGTATTAACCCCATTGGATTCCAATTTTACATGTGTGTACATTTTTCGTTTTTTTAAAAATGCAATTAATATTTTAAAATTTAAATTATTCGGGGAAAAATCTGGTATAGTGTGTTTTAAACGCTCCTAAATTCCTTCGGTGGACGAAATTTATAAAATGAATCCTGTAGCACTTTGCAGAAAAGTTCAGGCTATCTGAGAATACCAATTTTATTTGATTATCAACATTTATGTACCTGTAAATAGTTGACAAAAATATATTTTAAATAAAAAATTTGGGGGCAGCGTTTAACCCCCCTATAGAGAGAGAGATATTACAATCCCTCAAAATGTCAATCCTAAGGAGGGTGGAATTCTCGAACTGTCAACTGGACTCCTTCCACCACAAGAGTCTGCAAGAAGAGGAAAAGGGAAATACGATTTTTTCTTAGTACACAGCAGCCTTAAAGATAGAATGCGTAGTCTGGACACTCCACACATGTTGGAGGATTCTATATGAATAATACGCATTTCATCATGGATCGCTCTCAATGGATTGCACATATCCAATAAAGGTTATAATTTTACTACCTTGTTAATGGATGACAACAGTGTTCATCTACAACAAATCTTTATGCACTTTTAGAAAACCATCCGTCTTCAAAACTAGAATCTCACCTTGAATACTTTCGCAGAGAAAATAAAATGTACTCTCTCGATATCACATCCTCAACTCTTACGTCAATATCTATTACCTATCTCTTACATTTATATTAGGCTACCTTTTCCCTGATTAGACAAAAACGAAAAAGTATTACTCATATTGATTTATTTTTTTGTTTGTTACATCCCTTAAACGAAAGAATGAAAGGTCACTAGAAAGATTTAAAAACAATATTAATTGCAAACAATGCACTATGATGCATAAAATTAAAAAAACAAAAACTACTCTATTTCTGAGCTTTCAGTTATGAATAGATAGGAACATAAAATTATCATGCGCCCTGAAATTTTAAACTCTTGTGACTAGTAATATATATAACAACGTATGTTTTATATCAATTGACTAGGTCCTTCGTTGAGGGAGCAAATTTATGGTTAAGGTGGCAATGGACCTTCAGATTGACAAAAATATGTCCCCAAAACGATTTTATTCTTCTTTCAGAAAATGATTCTGCAACTCATCAGCTGTAAATTATAAAAAAGTATGCTGATCCGATCATTATTAACCGAGTTATAAGCATTTTTCAAACGTACACAATGAAAATGTTACGTTAAATTAAATCTTTAAATGCTATTTTCTCAAAACAAATTTTCATGTCGTTTCGATAATTTCAAAATGTTCCATGCGTCATAATTTTTCTTGAATTTTCATAAAATGATTATTTATATATGTTAGAATAAAACTTAGTAATAAATTCATTATACTATTTTAAAACACCGTAAAATCTTTACAGTAAAAAAAGAATTTTGATAAAATTTTGCTTAAAATGACCTATTTTTATCGATTTCTTTTCTAGATTTTATAAATTTGACTGTAAATCAAATATTGCAACTAACTTTTATTATAACTATATAAAGGTAGCTTAAGAAAGAAAATTAGACATCTGAGACAAAAACTGATGCGCATGGAGCATTTTTAAATAGAGTAATTAACAAACTGATTTTAACTAATATCTTAATTAATTACATTCTGATTTTTTTTAAATTTAGCATTATCATCTCTAAACAACACTGTAAAAGTATACAAAATTTCATGGCAATTGGTTGATAAATAAATAAAAAAAAAGGTTTTCATGGTCCATTGTCGCCTTAAACTCAGTGTGTAAACTATACCCGCCTTACGATATGGCTTCTTTCATCACATTGCTTGTGTCATACAGCAAAACAATGGCACATCGAAGAAGGGGTTAACTCCCCTCCCCTAATAGGGCATCACTAAAAAAGTAATGAGTCAATACTAAATAGAGCACAATGGGATTATCCTGCAACTGTTCCCATCATTCCCTTTTCCTCCTCACCGAGATTCTTTCTATTTTACGAATTTTTGCTGCAATAAGCTCAACATGCTTCCATTTTTTATTGTTGCGTAGATTTACCGAAGTTCATTTAAGAACACGGTATAGTGAACAGACTTCCATTTCTGTTCCTGCAGATTCATTACGTCGCTTCATAATACATATAATTTTTTTTCCAAAATTTCTGATCCTGCTGTCTCGCCACTCGATGGCCTTTGGGTTCTACTGAAGGCTTTTGTTCTGGTTCACCGACGACGTCTGGATAGGGTGGTGAATTAGACCCTCGTTTTCCAGAGTTCATGCTCTTGTATGACAGCAAACTAAAGCAGTGTGTTGTTCCACTCTAATGACCGCTGTATGAGAAGTACTGAGTTGTGTTTTAGCCGGTGTCGCAGTGTGGGCCCGTCCGAATGCCAATTAATTATCTTCTCACGTAGTTTCACGCTAGATGGAGAGCAGATGGCTAGATTGCCCTCTGTCACCTGTTGAGATAAAAAAATTTCCAGCTATGACCGATAATTATTAGTCCGAAATTATGAAATAACCACCAACGTTAGAAAGAATATCTAATGTTGTAATTACGATAATACATTGCTTTGTGAAACGTTATTAATTCACTTAAAAATGACACACCATTTAAGTAAAATTAGAATACTATGGTGCATGTTATTTTTCAATGTAAGAATGTTAAAATATGTCTTATTTTTTTATTAAAATCGTATGATACATGGAACGTTCAGTTTACATTAAAACGAGGGGTATCGAACCCCTACCGACATCACCTCGCCGCTCTGCCACACCCAGACTTCGTCAGTGGGCACTAATCGACCGAGAACATGCCACTCACCGAAAGCCGGGATCGAACCAAGGGTCTTTAGGTTAAAGACTAAAGCAAAAGCTTTACAGTCTAAAGCTCTTCCAACTAAATTACCTCGATACGCCGACTTTTCGCCCGTTTAACCTTTTCCATACTGGGTGAGATAGCATGTATCCCAAGAATACGGGCCCAAGAGTGAATATATATATATATAAATAATCCAACAGAGATAGATAAAAAAATAATACTAAAATAGACAAAAAACAAACAGAAATCAAGCACTCTGGGCATCCACGCACCAACGGCAAGATTCTGTATAAGTGCCAGAACTGAACCATAAAGCAACAGAGGTAACCGACAGGTCTCGTCATCAGGGAGCCTAACCATGTCAATTACCTCAAGGGGAACTTTCTGAATAGGATGCAGGTAAGCCCAAAAGACATCCCAAGGCCCCAAGGCCCCCAAAGAAGCAATTAGTCAAGAAGAAAATGAAAAGACAAACACAACTTACAGTATGGGCTCAACGCACCTTACATGCAAGCACTCAAAAATCCTAATGCCACGTAAACGATGTGTACACACCCCAATTCCGTAAGTGACGGTTATGGCGAAACAGCAGCCAATTCTATCCTAAAGGTTACGTCATTGTAACATTACTATAGCTCCACCCCCCATTACAACTTAACCAAATGAAAACACAAATACTATTCTAAACATATTTAAAAATTCCTGAGTCTAAATGCCATACAGTATAAAAATCAGTAGCCAGAGTAGCCGCCATTGTTGGAGATCACCGCTGCCACACGCCTCGGCATTGATTCAAAGAGACTTTGGATGAGTTCTTGGGGTATAGCAGACCAAGCAGCTTCCACACGTTGCCAAAGTTGATCTGCTGTGGCAGCTGGGGATGGAATCTGGGTCAATCGTAGAGCAACCATGGACCACATGTTTTCTATCGGCGAAAGATCCGGAGAGCGAGGCGGCCAGGGAAGCAATTCAATCTGGCGATTGACGAAGAACCGTTGGACAATGCGTGCCACGTGTGGTCGCGCATTATCCTGTTGAAATATGGCTGTGGGCAAGCCCTGAAGGTAAGGAAGGACAACTGGCTCCAACACCTCGGAGATGTAGCGCTGGCTGTTTAAAGTACCGGCAATGCGTACTAGAGGTGTGCGAGAGTGATATCCAATACCGCCCCATACCATAATACCCGGTGCAGGACCAGTGTGGCGGTGCATAACGCAGCTGTTCAGCATCCTCTCTTCACGGTGTCTGCAGACTCTAATGCGACCATCGTGGTGTTGCAGACAGAAGCGTGACTCGTCAGTAAAGACAATTTCATTCCATTCTGCCGTCCACATCCTTCTGTCATCGCACCATTGGCGGCGGAGACGTCTGTGGTTCTGCGTCAAGTGTAGACAAAGCAATGGACGTCTTGCGGACAGACCACTCTGCTGTAAACGGCATCGAATGGTACGCGCAGACACTGGATGATGCGTTACAGACTGCATGTGCTGTGCTATGGTTCGTGATGTGACTGAGCGATCCGTCACTGCCATGCGCACAATTTGCCTGTCATCACGTGAAGTGGTGCGCTGAGGTGGATACGATCGAACACGCTGGTCCGTCGTACCCTCCTGTATCCAACGATCACATATCCGCATTACAGTTCTTTGGTTTCGTCCAACACGACTACCGATTTCCCTGAAAGATAATCCATAATCTCGGTAGACCACTATCCTTCCTCTGTCGAACTCGGATACTTGATCAAAAGATGATCGTTGTTTTCGACGAGGCATAATTGATCGTTTTTTTGAAAAAAACCACAAGAAAAACACAATTGCCGAACTTGAAATCGTCGAAATCTCCAAGCCTTAAATAGCGCTTTGAAGTGGCGCCACAGGCGCGCGTGATGTGCGTCTGCGCTGAAATTCTAATCATTTGCATATCTCACCTCCGGTAATGCATGTTGTAAATTTCATGTTATTTGCATGTTTCCTTCAGGGTGGCCAGCAGTGTATATTAAAATTGATGAATTTTAATGACATTATCGCATTTATTATAACAAGTAACTTTAAGGATACATTTCCACATGCGTCCTTAAATTTAATTACTGATAAAGTCTGTTAATTTTGTCGGAGTTTTTTGTTTGAAAAAGTTTTATATTATGTGGTTGTATTTTAATTTTACTTGAGTTTTATATTTTATGACCAATATGTATATTATTTGAAGATTTCAAGTGTAAATGAAAGTCAACCTTTCTCTTTTTTCATTCTATCGAAAGGTGATATTACTTTCGGGGCGGTTCTTCTGGTATGGACGGATGTACTTTTTAAAAAAATTAGATTTAAACGATTTGGCCCGACTTCATTTAAATCTAATTTTTATTCCTTTCAGGCTGAGTCTAGCTCCAGCCATGTAAATATGATCTAGTTTTTCCTTTCGGGTTATAGTTTAAGGACATGATGAAATGGGTATCCTACATGTATATATATATATATATATATGATTTTGTTTTTGATATGAATCATCTACTGTGATTCACGTGAAAACAGAGAAAATATTCTTCAGCTTTTCAGTCTAGCGAATGAAATTATTTCCATGTCATGTATTACATATTGCATTTACTGCAAAAATTTGGCTAGATCTTCGGTTGAAGTAATATGCTTAAGAAAAAATTACTTTCAAAAAATTAAGTTAAATTTTCATTTTAGCATGTCCAGATACTTATTAATCACATTATGTAATATATAAATATTTAAGAAATCATAAAATATTTAATGAAAATGTAGATGTAAGTAATCCACAAATTAATGCCTGATTACTCAAAATTCCATATTTTCTTAAAGAATGAACAGAAAATTCAAATGAAATTCTCTTGAATTATTTATTCTTTTTCATATTTTCAAAATGTCTTGTCAAAGAATGCAAGAATAAACACTGATACCAGTCTTTTAAAAGAAATATGAATTTCTAAAATGCATTTACTTACAGTTTGATTTAAAAATTTATGTTGAAATTTGTTTATATTCTGGGTACTAAAATATTTTTAATTTTAATTTACATAAATAATAATGTAAATGAACGTTACAATAAATTATCTGTTTATGTGTAAAGACTGTAAAAATGTTTTATGTACAATAACTATATAGTTATTGTATAATTAATACATTCTACAATTCGAATCAGGGGCATTTTCAGGGAGTAACGTTTCTGGGTATACCCAGATGAGCTATAGCTCATCTGCCTGCCACGGAGTGACATGACTCTGGGTAGCGGATTTGGCTGTTTCGGGGTGTGAGGGTTTGCCAGTTTTGGGCCGGGCCCTAGCTAATGGAGCGTCATTTCTCGCCCGTTTTGTGTCGGAAAGAGGGGTGCCCAGAACAGGTAGGCCGTATAGCCGAAGTCATGTCACCCTGAAGCTGGTAGGTTTTTTAGGCTATAGCAGGATTTCATTTTTAGTGTGTAATTGGCGCCCGGGGCACGATACCTTTTTAGTGCCCCCCCCCCCCCCCCGAAAGACATATAGCAATATAATATATAGAATTAGTGAAAAGGACCATTTGGCTCCCCTCTATGAGTGGCGCCCGGGGCATGATAGACCCCCTTGCCCCCCTCTCTCTACTCCACTGGTCGCTTTTCAGGCAAGATGAGGCACTTCATACATATTTTTCAATGACATAACCTCAAAATTGCCATTTTTTGACTTGTGTCACTTTTCTTGCCGGGGTGCGACATAAGTGGTAGAAGATTGATATAGAACTCTAGTGAAATGGAAATGAAAAATTGAAAAAAATTATAATAATAACACAGCTAAAAGAAAAAAACTATGAAAACTAATTTTTTTTCCTTATTTGTTTAACATTTTACTTCTTCGATTTTTTTTCTCGTTTCATTTTCTGCTCTTCAAAATTCTTTATTTTTCCTTAACCTCGGTCTTTTATTTCATTGAATTGAGTTAATGACATGTTATTAATTATTAGAGACCTTGCGAATAATTTTAGAGCTCGCATTTAGGAAGTTAAAATATTTATCAAATGTATCAAAACTTTGTATTCTACGTCGATACTTAAATTTTATGTGCCGTCTTATAATACATTGGTACTTACTCTTAATTTTAATTCTCTTAATACTCTTAATTTTAATCCCTGTCGTTATTTTAAAAAATATATAGAGAAACCATTTAAGAGAAGACCTAATATTATTTATAAGCAAAAATTCAGATTTGAAAAGTTAATTGATCCTTTTTATAGTATTATTTCATAACCCTTAAAATTTTTTTAGAAAGTATTGCAATGTGTCTTTCCTTGAGTCATGATCACTAGGACAATGTAGTCCTTATTAAACGTACAAAACAAGCGGTTAAATTTGTTTCTATATGCCTATATTGATATCTATTGTCCTACTGCATATACAGTCGAACCTCCATATATCGAAGTAGCAAATTACAGGAAAAAAATTCGATATATAGAAATTTCGATATATAGAATTGAGCTTAGTTTTATCATAATTCTCCCCAAAAAAAAATAAAGCTAATTTTCGTATACGAAACTCCATTTCTAATTTATATGCGAATCCCATTAAATGAAAGTTAATAACTAAAAAATGAATTAATATGAAAGATTTATTGAGTATTACATATCTTTAAAAAAAGCAATAATGCAGACAGTGGTTACAATGATCACAGTTACATTCTTTTAAAAAAAAACTACGAATATCTTGCTGAACAGCCAGTTTTGCTGAAAGTTCAAAGAAATGTTCGTATTTATTCAGTCCACTAAAAACTTCATCAGGAACATTTTCCGCGAATCGAAGTCCACGACGTATTGTTTCAAATGCTAAAAATTGGGAGATTTTATTCTAAAGTGGAATACAATCTCCCAGTTTGTCTTGAAAAAAATTTCGATATATAGAGATTTTTTCGATATATAGAAACAATTTTTTTGTGTTATGAACATGGAGATTCGCTAAGAGTTCGATGTATAGAAAATTTCGATATAGGGAAGTTCGATATATGGAGGTTCGACTGTATATTTCACACTCAGTGGTTCTTTAAATACTTCAAGGGTGGTTCCGATCCATGGTTAGCAAAAGAATTTATAGCATACGAAATCAGCCTTAATTTGCAGTGGTGGAACAAACACTAGGAGGGCCCCGAGCGCAACCTAGGATTGAGACCTCTTCGTTCAATGCACTAATTCTATCAAATCAATTTATTACATAATAAAAAAAAATTCGCAGAATGTATCTCTTTTTGAAGCTGCTAAATTTTAGAGGCTCCAAGGGCGCTCTTCTTGCGCTTGTGCGATGATCCGTCACTGAAGTTTTGGTTTATTTATGGCTCGAATGGCAAAAATAACTGTAGAGCTAAAATAACCAATAAACCAACCAATTAGATGCAGTCGAACATCGATGTTCACACCCAGATCGATGGAGACAGTCTTTGCTGTTCACTGACAAAACTCACGCGGATCTCACCTTATGGCATGGCTTACCCGATGCGTAGGATGACCAAAGCTGCATTCTGGTATAATGGGCAGTAGACATACAATTTGTCTTTTATTTTAGCGCTACGGTTATCTTTTGCCACTCGAGGATTAGTGACACAAAAACTTACAAATTAAAGCTGATTTCAAGAGCTATAAATTCCCTTGCAAATCAGGGGTCGCTACCCGCCTTAAAGTATTTTAAGAATCACTGAGTGTGAAATACATGCAGTAAGTCTGCAGTTATCAAAATGGGCATACAAAGCCAAATTTATTCTGTAGTTTTGTAAGTTTAATAAGGACTAAATTGTTCTAGTTATTAAGTATACTCAAATCCATGAGTAATCGATAATCTACTTAGGGATGCGACATCGATGTCGATGTTTTGATAGAAACATCGATGTTCTAAACATGGATTTATTGAAGCCGATGTTTTTTTAACATCGATGTTTTGTGCTCGATGTTTTATGTTGTCTCGATGTTTTTTTTTTAATGAAAAAGCCCCATAATTAAAAAAAAATTGGTGGAGATATGCCCCCCAAGTTTCTCAAGCTATTCTTTACATGATTTGTAGAGATTCTCAACTGATTTCAATTATTGAAGACGAGGGTTTTAAACACTTGTTAAATGTAATAACTTCAGATTTTTTTTCACTAAATTATTTAAGCCTCCTTCAAGTAAATTATTCTCCAATTTCTAAATAAATATTACAATAATTTTTTCACATTCAGCCAATTTAAATTAGAAAACATCACGGATTTTTTTTTTTATGGCTTTGGTCCTATCAATTGTTTTTATAGAAATAAGTTCTTCCTCAATTTTCTGGTAAACGTAATGAAATGTATCATGGAAATTCTGTGATATGCACTGACTCTAGCAACCCAGTTTCGGTCATTTGTGTCAGCCCAATCAGAGAGTAAAATTAATCCCCTCCCCCCACGACTAACCGAAGTAACATTAATGTTAGAGGTTACTAAACCAGTTTTAAAAAATGGATGTTCTAAAACATCGATGTTTAAAAACATCGATGGTTTTTGGGCGATGTTTTAATATTGAACATCGATGTTTCAAAACATCGATGTTTTTTTGTCGATGTCGAATCCCTAAATCTACTCTAATACAAATTGCAAATACTTTCATCAATTATTTTGTATTTCATCAGTTTTTATCTCCAAGCTAGTCACGATAAATTTTTGCAATTTTGATAGAGAAAAAAGGCCATTGAGATGAATTATTTTAGCCTCTCTAGCAACTTCAATCATAGTGTTCAAAATTAGCTTGGTTTGATTTATTTTATCTTTAATTTAAAAATGCAACATGGAGAGATCGATGTTACGGGTCACTTATAATTTCGGAAGGTAGGTGATGCATTTGAGGGCTTATTGAGATTATTTTAAAATACCCAGAATTCAAAGGTTTAAATGTTTAACGTAAACGTACATCTACAATTCTGTAATTTATGCTTTTTCTGATATCGACATTGCACACATAATGGCTTATACAATAATTTTCTTTATATCCGTGAGACATATTTTACAAATTCAGTTAGTTCATTAATTCGTATTAAGTACCGGTTTTAAGTGATTTATTTATATATTATCTAGCCCCTAAAATAATGAACTATTTTTGCTGGAAGCATTAAGGGAAGTGATTTCTTTCAGATAAACGTCTGATTGGTAACCGCTCCTTGTCGTTGAAAATGCTTTAAGAAAGTAGTTATCAGAGTTTAACCTTCCACGTGACCAACATATGTTGAAATCATCCTCCCCATTAAAAGAGATAAATCGAAACACAAACATTAGTATCATTGATATTCTAAGGAGCAAAGAAAGAACTTTTGCCTGAACTCCACCGTCCTACACTTTTGCTAAAAGAAACAAGAAGCTTTAAAGATAGGCTGGGAAGAAAAGTCGCCCTATACCTGGTTGCCTTGAAAGAGATTTGTTATGTAAGTGAAAATATTAGGAAAACTGTCCACTAAACGTTGCAAGCACTGTTAGAACTCCAGAGTGGTATATCGAAAGGAAGGCCGATTAAAAGGTGAGGGGTTAATGTACCAGACTCTACCACTCAAAAGAAGACATTACGGATCGGCCATAAGTTTGATTTCCACTGGAGTTTATAGAGAAAAGCTCACTTCTACCCGTAGTTGGGTGTATATAATTTGAAGTGGCACTCTAAATGAATTTGATACAAACACAGTTTATACATGAAACAATGTTTATTGAATATTCTTGCACATGTAGGCTTTGCTTTTAACAACAATATTCATACGTACTACTTGTACAGATATATAAATACAGCTTTCAAGAACAATATATTTTTCAATACTCACGAACAGTAAGTCAACCAGCAATTCTGCCACGTAAACTTTGGGCCCCCTAAGCACTAGCGCAGGATAGTACTGGAGCTGCATACCTCGTAGCTCCCTATCGCTTATCTATCAACTTTAACAACCTTCTTTCAACTCAACCCCCTGTATTAATCAAGCTGCTGGGTACCTTGATTAATACAGGGGCATTTATACCAAGCGCGTATGCCGAAATTAGCATAACTCAAGCAGCTTCTTTAATTCATTCACTCAAAAGTTCGATTCTTGTGAATCGAATCTTATGTATACCTTACAAGTTGAAGCTTATTTGAAGTCACCCACTCTCAAACATTAAATCTGAGGATGAAAAATACCCTAAATATTTCAGGCAGTCTCTTCTAACGAAACTACCGCGGGTTATTAACGTAGAATTACTTATCGTTGCTTACCTCTTTTGTATGTATATATTTATGTATGTTTAATGTATATATGTATCTATATGTATGTACGTATGTTTATATATACATGTCAAAATTTTGACGCATTTTGGTACTTTTCTGTTTAACTGTTACTGCTTGTCCAAGCAATAAAGACTGGCTTTGGTGCGCTGCCAAAATTATAACTCGCGAGGTACAGACGGACGGTTTTAGCGTCCGAAATTTTGCTTTCCGGAGGACCGTTATGGAGGAACGTAACCCTACGTTAAAAGACTTAAATGGAAAGGGAAACGGCTATGATTTTGGATTTTGAAATAAATCAATGACACAGGATATAGAATCAAATACAAGTATGTGCCATAAAAATTTGAAAAAACTGAAGCAGAGATTTTCATTACCGCAGATCACTTTTTAAAACTTTTAAAACATCGCATGTGTACAAATGGCAGTATTGTCTTCCCAGACATCCGAACATTATGTACTCACTGTCAGGCAACTTAAATTTTGCTGCGCCTTTTAGCGGGAGAATCGCTTGCCCATCTTCCCCCGGTTTACTAGACAAAACCAGGGCCGCCCAGATAGGGGGGCAACTGGAGCACTTTGTTCCAGGCCCCTAACTGCCGGAGGGGCCCCAAAAAAATTCAAAAAAATAATTGATTAGATTTAATCCAAAAGAAAATTCTAAAACACTTGTAATGTACTTCAAAATTCAAAATAATCTCCTGAGAAAAGGGGCCCCCAAAAAATGTAAAACGAATTATTCGATTAATTAGATTTCTCTTACTCCAAAATAGCATTATGAAAAATACGCGATTTAGTTTTAATGAAAATATAACTGTTTAGTCCTAACTGCTTAAAAACAACATTCTCTCTAATAAATTGAAGACAGTACTAACTATTAAAATAGTTAGCAAAAAAGCTTTGTGGAAGGAAGATGTCATATTTATTTGAGAATATAACAAGAGAACAGTGCAATGAAATATTATAATTAAGTTAATCATTCGTGTAATGAAATTTTAAGTATGAGTAACTTAATTTGAATGTGTTTTTTCGTCTCTTTCCATTTCTTATTTTTCTTGGGGCCCCCATCAGAAGATTGCCCCAGGCCCCGTAAAGTCTCTGGGCAGCCCTGGACAAGACTTGCCTTCACATAGGTATTTGTGGCAGCAAGCCATATGCGTGAGTGCGTAGGCAATTATTAATTTAGTAAAACAAAATAAGATGTACATTGGTGTAAAATTCAATTTAAATGAATTACCAAATTATGTCACAAAACATACTACATTTTACAAATTAACATAATTTATCGTATTAAACAGGTTTCTCCGTGTGGAAAGGCATCTAGTATGCTCGCCAACGTATATTTGTATTTGTATGAGATTATCAGTAACACTAATAATAATAACAATGATTGTCATGGGTATACAGGGATATAACAATAATTTATTAACCACGTGATTACAAGACAAAAATCACTAGAAAATAAATCTAGATATTTATGTTAAACCTTTAGATTTTCTCCCCAGTGTTCAATAATGTTTTCCGAGCTCCAATAATGTTCGTAACCTTTAGCTTACGAGGACCGTTTATCCGATTCCCTCTTTAGGAATGGGAAATTTCATACCCCTTTATAAAATCGGCTATAAACGGGGTTATATATATATATATATATATATATATATGTGAGAATGAGTTTGGCAACACAACTGAACTATTACTACAACTTCCACTCCTACTACTTCGGCGCGAAGGACTTGGCGCGCAAACACAGTGATGGACTAGTGACATTACGAAGCGGATGTGTCGCTCCGCAGGCTTGCCGTTTTGAGTCAAATAGCTGTGTTGATGCTTTGTTTTTTTTTAATTTCATACTAAGTGTTAGTCCTGTCTTGTAAACTAAATGTCTTGTAAACTAATAAAAACTTCTAGTTTAATTAAATGTTCAAAATAATTAAGTCTAATGATTCACTTCTAAAGGAAGGAGTACTAACTCCTTCCTACATGGGTGCTCGGCCCTCGGACTCGAAAAATACCCCTAGCTTGGACTGAAAAACTATTTTCTTTTGATGATTACCGGATTACTGTTCTCTGTGATTTCTGTTTTGGATACCGCCAGCGAAAACGAAAGTGATGTGCCACGGACTCTGATAATATTCTGATGGGATGACGAGAACCGAAAACCAGAACTGTGAGTATATTCTGATCATATTGTAATTATTTCATGCATACTTTGAAGCTTGTTCAAGAAAATTTTGAAGATTAATGGAATTCTCATCTTATTGATGATAATTATAAGAAAACTGAAAATATTTCAACGTTCTTTTGATGCAAGAATTTAATTGATGCTAAATTCATTTTTGATGGTCTTTGACGTTGAATTTATCACTTCTGTTTTCTTGAAGAGAATTCTATTTCGATGAAATTATTTGATGATTTGATGAAAATTTCGACATTTAACTTGAAGAATCTTGTTTCCTTGAACAAACCACAACATAACATATATTTTGAATGATTGCAATTTGAATACAGTTTGAAGAATATTATATTATTTCCTTGATGCATATTTTGAGAATCAATATTTTATTATTGAATTGATATTTGAGGAAATTTCGATTTGAAATTTTATTTTTGAATTTGAGTACCTACGTATTATAAGTATCGATTTTGGTTTTGAATATTCGTATATTTGTGTACTATAATTGTTTGAACCTAGTATATAGTTATGGCTACTCTCAACGATTACCCCAATATTGCAAAATCATTAAAAATTGGTAGTACGAATCAAATAAAGGTTCTACATCGTTTAATTTTTGGTACAGACGGCGACAGACAAAATCGTACCAGATTACGTAAATTTACAGGTTTTAAACAGCCATTCGTGTTGGAAGCAACGAAACAGAAAGTACTTAAAGAGTTTTCACTTAAAGACTTGATTTCTATTTGTAATCTACTTCATTTAGAATTTTCAACTGACCCAGACAAATGTGCCAATACCATTCTTATGAGTCTTAGTGATTTATCGTTATTAAAAGCAGAATTTTCTGATCTTTCGGAATGCGAAGTGAATGATGACTCACTTCCGGGTGCACGTTCATCCCAAACTAACAGCGTTATAGAGGAAAATAGATCTCCCTTTTCCCCCACCATTGACGCAAAAGAATCTTCGAATAAGCAAAATACACACATTTCCGTTGGTGAATCAGATCAAAATTCATTGCCTTCAGTTGAAACTGCGAATCTCTCTTTCCAGTTGTTTAGTCTGAAAGACGTTGTTGATTTAATAAAACCTTTCTCGTCTCGTGATAATTACAGTGTTGAGAATTTTATATCTGACGTTGAAGAACTTTTTTGTTTATATCAGATAAACAATCCAATTCACCAAATTACTTTTGTTAGAAAATGTTTAACTGGTCCCGCTCAAACTTTAATTAGGTCTATTCGTGGAATTACAAATTGGGAACAATTGAAGCACCATTTATTAGACGAATTTTCGGACAAAATTAACGGTATTCAGTTACATAAATTAATGGAATCTCGACGTATGAAACCGTTTGAAACCCTACAAGAATATTTCTTAGCTATGAGAGATTTGGCACACAAAGGTTCTCTCGATGACTCCTCTCTGTTTGAGTATGTCATAAACGGAATTCCTGATTCAACAAACAATAAAGTTATTCTTTACGGTTGTAAATCCGTCCCTGAATTTAAGGAAAAGTTGAAAATTTATGAACAAATCTTTAACAGATCACAAAATTTCAGACAAAATAATCAGAAAAAAATTGATGCTTCCTACCTCAATGTGAAAGTCGATAATACACGTAGCCCAAATACACAGCCAGTATGTTTTTCCTGTGGCTTGAGAGGTCACAAAAGCAACCAATGTTTGAATAAGTCACATGGTAAACAATGCTACGGATGTAAAAGTTTTGGTCATGTTCATGCTAATTGCCCTAAAAGTTATCGAAATTCTAAACCAAAACCTGATTCTCAAAAACCTATTTCTGATAAAACTGTAAATGCACTTTCTCCTGAAACTTCATCGAAAAATCCCATGCATGTTGACATTCAACTTGCAGGAATTCAATTGACAGCACTCTGTGACACTGGGTCACAGGCAACCCTCATCAATGAGAAAACCTATCGAAGAATTGGTTCGCCACCATTGCAGCCCACCAACATTCCCTTTTCAGGAATTGGCAAAAACCAAGTTCACAGCATCGGATTCTTTCAGGATTCCATCGAAATTCAAACCATTACTTTACCTGCTAAAATACATGTTCTAGAGGATGACTTGATTCCTTTTGATGTGATTATCGGAATCGACTTTTTACAGCAAACCCAATTTACATTTGATAAAGACGGTATTCGTTTATGCAAAACTCCTGAAAATAACACCTTCGTTAATATTGCTAATGTTTCTGATGATCAAGCTTTTCCATTTGATCTTTCACACATTTTGAATTCTGAAACTCGTGAGGAAGTTCAAAATATCGTTACTTCCTACAAACCACATAAAGTTCAAGACACTGAAATTAAGATGACTATTTTATTACAAGATGAAATCCCTGTAGCTCAACGTTCTCGACGACTCCCTTTCGCGGAACAGAAATTGTAGAAAGCCAAATTCAAGATTGGTTAAATGATGGAATTATTAAAGAAAGTTGCTCCGATTATGCCGCACCGATTGTTCTATGTAAGAAAAAAAGTGGAGATTATAGACTTTGTGTTGATTACCGCAAATTGAATAGAAAAATGATAAAAGATAAATTTCCCTTACCGCTCATCGAAGAAGCTTTAGACAAACTTGGAAAATCTCGGGTGTTCACTTCACTTGATCTCAAAAATGGTTTCTTTCATGTACCTATGGACCCTAATAGCACTAAATATACTTCTTTTGTGACTCATGAAGGACAATACGAATTTTTACGTGTCCCATTTGGCTTATGTAACAGTCCCAGTGTTTTCCAACGATATGTTTACACAGTTTTTAGAAATCTCATTCGCGACAATGTTCTTATTGTTTACATGGACGATCTTCTCATACCATCTAATGATGAAGTTGAAGGTCTACAAAAATTACGCCTAGTTCTCCAAACAGCTGCAGACTATGGCCTTGAATTGAACTTTAAAAAGTGTCAATTTTTACAGCGAAAGATAGAATTTCTTGGTTACATTATCGAAAATGGAGTAGTTAAACCCTCACCTACCAAGACACAAGCTGTTCAAAATTTCCCACAACCTCAAACCCCTAAACAAGTTCAAAGTTTTCTTGGATTAACAAGTTATTTCAGAAAGTTCATTCCAAATTATGCGCTGATTGCTAGACCATTAAGTGACCTCCTTCGGGATAATGTAGAATTTAATTTTGACTCTGAACAAATAGCAGCTTTTCAACAACTTAAAAACATTCTTTCACAAAACCCAGTTCTTCATGTTTTTCAACAGGGATACCCATTAGAACTCCACACTGATGCCAGCTCCTTAGGTTTTGGCGCTGTGCTCTTGCAACAATCCGATGATGGACAGTTTCATCCTATTCATTATTTTAGCCGTAAAACTACAGTTCAACAAGAAAAATATCATAGTTATGAACTGGAAGTTCTTGCCGTTATTGAAGCGCTAAAAAAATTTCGAAACTACTTGTTGGGAACAAAATTTAAAATTATCACCGATTGTGATGCTTTCCAAAAAACGATGCACAAAAAAGACCTACCAGCTAAAATTGCTCGATGGGCATTGATGTTAGAAGACTCTGATTATGAAGTTTGTCATCGACCCGGTAGACAGATGAAACATGTTGATGCTTTAAGTCGTAACCCCATTCTTGTAATTACCTCAAATGATATCACTCAAAAGGTGAAAAATGCCCAAGACCAGGATGAATTTATATCTCAAATTAAATCTATGCTTGAATCTACACCTTCTGATGAATTTTTTGTTAAAAACGGAATTCTTTATAAACTTCATCAGGATGCCGAACTTTTAGTAGTACCACAAATGATGCAGAAAGGAATAGTGCTAAACGCCCATTCACAAGGTCATTTTGCTTCACAAAAAACCGAATTAATTGTTTCTCGTGAATTTTTCATTCCTCAACTTAAGAAATTAGTTCAAGAAATTATTTCGAACTGTATTCCTTGCATTTTGTCTTCGCGAAAATCTGGAAAACAAGAAGGATACCTTCACCCCATTCCAAAAGGTGATGCACCCCTTGAATGTTACCATTGCGACTTTTTAGGACCTTTACCATCGACAAAAAAATGTTATAAGTATCTTTTTACAGTAGTTGATGCCTTTTCCAAATTTGTATGGATCTATCCCGTGAAGTCCACCTCTACGAAAGATGCCTTAGACAAATTATCCTTGCAACAAACTACATTTGGCAACCCTTCAAAAATCATTACTGACAAAGGTAGCGCATTCACATCTTCAGAATTTCAAAGTTACTGCCAGGAACAGTCAATTAAACACATTTCAATAGCAACAGGTGTGCCACGTGGCAACGGTCAGGTTGAGCGTGTTCATGGCACAATTATTCCCGTTTTAACTAAGTTAGCTCTAGATGAACCTGACAAATGGTTTAAATATGTCCCAAGATTGCAACGTATCTTAAATAGTACCACCACACGCAGTACAAAATTCACACCCTTTCAACTTTTAATTGGTGTTAAAATGAAACAACAAGAGGATCTACAGATTAAAAATCTTCTTGACGAGGAACACCACCAAAGAATTCTTGATGACAAAGAAGCGTTACGTATCGAAGCTAAACGAAATATCCTCCGTTTACAGGAAGAAAACATACGACAATATAACAAACGGCGTAAACCGGCTTGTAAATACAAGATCGGTGACAAAGTGGCAATACAACGAACTCAATTTGGAACCGGATTAAAGCTCCGACCAAAGTTCTTCGGACCATATGAGATCACGAACATCAACCCCAACGATCGTTACGAAGTTCGAAAGTTAGGACATCACGATGGTCCAACCATAACATCAACTGCAGCGGACAAAATGAAACAGTGGTGCAGAAACTGAACACCAATACCACTGTGTTGAACACTGCTTGATTTTTTGAAATATTTTTCCTTTTTCTGCTCTTTTTTTTTATCTTTTCAGAATTATTGTTTACAACCCAGCCGCGGACGTCTGGAAAGTCAGAACGGCCGTGTGAGAATGAGTTTGGCAACACAACTGAACTATTACTACAACTTCCACTCCTACTACTTCGGCGCGAAGGACTTGGCGCGCAAACACAGTGATGGACTAGTGACATTACGAAGCGGATGTGTCGCTCCGCAGGCTTGCCGTTTTGAGTCAAATAGCTGTGTTGATGCTTTGTTTTTTTTAATTTCATACTAAGTGTTAGTCCTGTCTTGTAAACTAAATGTCTTGTAAACTAATAAAAACTTCTAGTTTAATTAAATGTTCAAAATAATTAAGTCTAATGATTCACTTCTAAAGGAAGGAGTACTAACTCCTTCCTACATATATATATATATATATATATATATATATATATATATATATATATATACAGAGAAATCTCGATCTATCGTTTTTCAAGGGACCGACTGAATTGAACGATAAATGCGGAAAAACGATAGATGCGAGAACAAAAAGCAATATGATCGTCGGGACAGGGTGAAATAAACGACACTTACGGGAAAATGATGATTCGGAGAACGATCGATCGAGATACCACTGTATATATATATATATATATATATATATATATATATATATATATATATATATGCAGTGAAATCCCGATTTTAAGTTTTACTTGGGACCAGCGGTAAAAAACGTACAAAACGGGAAAACGTAAAATCGGGGATAAAAAAAATCCAAGCATATTATTCAAAAATTGACACTTACCGGATGAACTATTGGAAAGATGTGAAATCTTTACTTTTTTTTGCTTTTAGATACAATTTCGACTACAGCACGTTCAATACTAACAATTTTTTGCAAATTTCCTTCTTGGTTTACATATTGAGATATTTTAACATTATCGATATACGCAATTTTCACGGATCAGCAGAAAATGACGTAGGAAGCGGGATAACGTACGAAACGGACAACCTAAAATCGGGGTTCTACTGTATATATATATATATATATATATATATATGTACACACACACACACACACATATATATATATATATATATATATATATATATATATATATATATATATATATACTGCTAAAAAAATTAGGGGAGCAAGCAAAGAAGTTAAAAAAAACCGTGCGAGACAGCCAGTTATTGGCATAAAATGGATAGTACACGCGTATCAATGCGCAATACAGAAAAAAAGACGTAAAAAAATTTGTAATTAAGCTTTAATTCTTTGAAAATATGGAAAAAACATGAAAAGATGATTTAGGGCAACAATTTCGTTACATGTAAACGATAAAAAAAAAGTATGCAAGATTTTTAATATGGCGTGTGTAAGACTGCTGCACACCTGTTTTCCATGGATGCGATGATGTTATCGATAAGACTTTGGGGAATACTGTTCCACTCCTCAAAAAGTGCAATCTCCAAGTCTCGGAGAGTAAAAGGAGGCCTTGGTCTCGCGGCAATGCGTCGTCCGAGCATGGCCCAAACATGCTCGATTGGATTCAGGTTAGGACAGCACGCTGGCCATTCCATACGCTGTATTGTTTCAGCTTCAAACATGTTCTCCACAAGACGAGCTGTATGCGGTCTGGCATTATCATGCTGGAAAACAAAGGAATCTCCAATGGCTGCAGCGTAAGGTATGACATGAGGTCTCAGTATCTCGTCTGTATACCTTCGGGCCGTCAAAGTACCATTCCGAATGATATGCAGGTCCGTACGTCCACCTATGCTGATTCCACCCCATACCATAAAACCAGCTCGTCTGTATTGTGACCTTTCACGAACGAATGTGGGGTTATTTCGAGTGCCCCTTTCCCTCCATACCAAAACACGTCGGGTGTCACACTCCAGACTGAATCGGGACTCGTCTGTAAACAGCACTCGGCTCCAATTATGTTGCTCCCAATCTCGATGTTCAGCAGCTCATCTTCTTCGGGCCGTACGGTGGCGTGAGGTCAACGGAATGCAGACCACTGGCCTACGTGCATAGAGACCTCCCTGATGAAGCCTATTACGTACTGTTTGGCCGGACACCCTTCGTCCTGTTGCCATGAGCAACTGTCTTTGCAGCTGAGTAGCATTGTCTGTTCTGTTTCGACGACCGGTTAACAGTATATACCGGTCATGAGTTGCTGTAGTGGCGCGTGACCAACCTTGCCCTGGTAGACGTCTAACATACCCTGTTTCTTGGAATCGATTCCACAGCCTTGCAACGACACTTCTGGCGACTCCAACAGCGACACTACGTTGTGTTTGCCTGGATTCAAGTCTGCCTATTATACGCCATGCCATGGATTCCGGTAAATCACGTTGTTGAGACATTTTCAAGTCACCTTTTCTCAAAAAGAATAACTGAGCAAACGAATTTCACAGTTAAGGCAGTGAAACAGACGCTTCTGCAACATCCCGATTTCCGCCCTTATGTTCTTTTTCTGGTTTTTGACGTCATGAACTTTGATTTGCATATGAAATTTTCTTCTTCTGTTTCCTGCTAGGCTTTAAATTATGGATGATTTATTTTATGTTACTTATCGGTGTAAGTATTTGCGTAATTTCGTTAAAACCATGTGCACCCCTAATTGTTTAAAGCAGTGTATATATATATATATGTGTGTGTGTGTGTGTGTGTGTGTGTGTGTATATGAAGTTCTACGTAAGGGCTCAAAATTTAGGGTAAGAAATAAGGTAAATTTAAAGCAAATTAAAAGTTCTATCACTAAAGATTTGGATTATTGTATAGAAAAATTAGCAAGGAAGTACAATTGGCCTATCGAAGGTTTTATGGAGTGGAGGGTGCATATTTTACAGGATATATAAAGGAATTATGAAGAGTATGGTATGGAGGACAAGAGGGTTTTTTTTCTAAACAAAGATCTATACAGTAAAATTAAAGGATTAAAAAATAAGTTTATTATTACGGTTGTTGATAAGGCTGCCAATAGCTTCGGTTTTATGTGTAAAGATTATTTTAAGCAGTGAATTTCTAGGGAATACAACTCAAATAATACCTATCAAAAAATTAACCTTACCAAAAAAGAAATAGATAATAGGATTTTATCCTTTAGCAAAAAATTTAAGTTTAAGATTAATAGCATAAAATACCCTTACCTGTTTCCTACCATAAAATTCCATAAAGTACCTACTAAATTTAGGTTTGTTACATGTAGTACAAATTGTTATAACACTTTGTTCAGTAAAAAGTTCTTTTGCTATTTAAAAATTATTCTAAATAAAATTAAGGTTACCGAAAATAGCTTTATTATAAATAATAACCAGGATGTTCTACATTTTTTAAAAAGTAAGAATATAGATAGCATATACACGTTTGATTTGGAAAACCTTTTTACCAGTATTCCGCATGATAATTTAATGATTATCTGTTCAGAAATTTATGATGCTTATCTAGATAGTACTTTAATCTTAAAATGTGACTGGATTGATTTATGTAAATTTAATATTTTTGAAAACTACCTCTTTAATGGCTTATGTTTCTTTAACCAGATAAAGGGTATACCAATGGGAAATAGCTATTCTAGTGCATTTGCAAACCTATTCTTACATTTTTACGAAACTAAATTTCTTAACTCAAATAATGTTACCGGATTCAGATATATTGATGACCTCATAATTTTTAACTGCAACGATTCGGAATTTCTTAATCAAATCTACCCAAAGGAACTAACTTTAAACCGGACTAACGATAATAATCTTTGTGTGACTTATCTGGATTTAAAAATTAAAATTCAAAATAGAGAAATAAAAATAGGGATATATGATAAAAAGTTAGATTTTAACTTTGAGGTTATCACGTTTACCAATTTCCATAGCAACTTAAACTATAAAATTTATTATAATATTTTTTACTCACAACCTTACAGAATAAAAAACATATGTAACAACGCTGGGGATTTTTTGGAGGCATGTAACATTTTCGAGAAAAACTTAAGTAAAAACAATTTCCCTAAAAATTTCGGCAATTTAAAAGTTTTAAAAAATTGGCATTTAGACTCGGGAATTTTTAAAGATGTTTAGAATAGTATTTACGTTTTCATTTGGTTATGCTGTAATGGGGGGGGCGCTGTAGTAATGTTACAATGACGTAACTTCTAGGATAGAACTGGCTGCTGTTTCGCCATAACCGTTACTTACGGAATTGGGGTGTGTATGCATCTTTTACTTTGCATTAGGATTATTTGTGTGCTTGCATGTACGGTGCGTTGAGCCCATACTGTAAGTTGTGTTTGTGTTTTCATTTTCTTTTGACTAATTGCTTCCTTGGGGGACTCGGGGCCTTGGGATGTCTTTTGGGCTTACCTGCATCCTATTCAAAAAGTTCCCCTTGAGGTAACTGATTTGGTTAGGCTCCCTGATGATGAGACCAGTCGGTTACCTCTATGTTGTTTTATGGTTCAGTTCCGGCACTTATACAGAATCTTGCCGTTGGTGCGTGGATGCCCAGAGCGCTTGATTTCTGTTTGTTTTTTGAATATATTCGTATTATTTTTATCTATCTCTGTTGGATTTTTTATTTGTATTTTTTTCATTATGGGGATATGAAGTTTCTGCACTATCCTCTATTGAAAATGTTTTATGTTTTCTTTGCAGGATATGTTTTATGTTAAAGTGATTTAGCAGTCTATGCTTGATTTTTAATTTTAGTTTATTTGAATTGTTTATATTTTACATTATATATATGTAGGTCAGGAATCAGCTGGCTGAGCGGGATAATACGAAACAAAAACATTTATTTAACAGTTCTTGGATGACACATTTACACATTTATATTTACAAAATAGGTTAATATAACATTACGTTTTGAAACTTGTCTCCTTTAAAACAATAAAAGCTGTCGTTTAGACTTGCACCTAACATTATACTCAAGTATGTCTTGACTGGATTCAACCTCCGTCTTATCTGCACTCGTTCTGCATTCGTTCTGCATGTGATCTGCTGGTTCTGGCTGTTCGAATGGCTCTGCATGCGTTCTGCCTTAGTTCCGCTGCCTCTGCTTCTTCTTCTCGTCTTAAATAGAGTCGTCATAATCTCGTCTTAAAGCTCAGTCTTAAATGGAGCAAAAGCTTCCCATCAGCATGACGTCACGGACGAATAGATTATGAATAATGAGGAAGGGGAAGGTGGCTCACTCTACATATATATATATATATATATATATATATATATATATATATATATATATATATATATATATATGTCTATATATAGAAGACATAGTTGAAAGAGAGAGAAGCTTTGTGTTCCTGTTACGCTTCTGATCATTCTACTGCTTTTCTTTATCTGACCTTGAAAAGCCCGCACTAAGTGTGTCTATTAAATAACGAGACTGGTTGCCAAAAACGTATTTGTTATTACAATATTAAAACTTAATTGTTATCTACTTCAACATACTCATCTCCCCTATCTATCCACAGTTGGACACGAATTTGCCATTGTTGAAAACAATGTTGCGGTCCATGACGTGTCAGCCCCACCAGAAGGGTTGTTATGTTATTCTTGACCTCGTCCATAGTTTGGAAATAGGTCTCTTTCAATGCTGATATAAGGTGGGTGGTCCAGCACTGGGATCTTCTTATAGATCAAAGATTTATTTATTAACCAAAATGCCATTGGGTACGGCTCACACTTTACGCGATCAGCCTGGTCTTTCCCCGGGCTTCAAGCATAACGTCTTCGAAGGAAGATACTGGCTCGCCCCAGCTGCCGAAGGTGTGGATAAAAATATTAAATGACTCCATCTTATACGTTTTCTTCATTCTATAAAACCACACATAAATTATTGTAGAAATATCTTGTGTTTCATCTTCTTGCAAGCAATAGAATATAGAGCGAGTGCACAATAGAAAAAAATAAAAACAGGTAAATAATTTAAATGAAGCCAATACCTTACCACTTATTCCTCACGAAACAGGGTAAGTTTCTTAGATCTAACAGAATGCGTTGAAAATGACGAAAGATTTCATAATTAAGTCTACAAAAGCTGGAACTGTTCTCTGTTAGGATGGGGAATTCTTGACTGAAACTCCCGTCATCCAACAATGGCAAGCAACACTGTATACAATATTGCTGACTTCTATTGACTATGCAATCAAAGAACCCATTATATTTGCAAAATAAATATTTATGTCCACCAACCGGGATGTATGTTTAAGCATTTTTTTTTCCAATTTTCTCCATTACCAGTGAGCGAAACGAGAATTCTAAGGAAACTGAATCTTTCCCTATGAACATCACCCGTCGTCAAAATTCAAATAATGTTCCATCTTTAATGGATTATTAAATAATGCTCTTTTTTAACACCACTAAATTTTGCAACAATCTCCTTGTGTGGTGCATTTGATATCGAGTCACGAAAGATGATATTATCGAGCAATGAAATTTGGTAATTAACTTAAGCCCATTTTTAGTCTAAAAGATTCTATCGAAGTCTCCGTTTCCTGGCATTTCTCGTGTGAAATGAACCTTGGACATTCTTCGGCAGTCTGTTGAAGGTTTCATAACTACATTCCACATCCGCCTCACAAAATATATTTTAACCCAGTTTAAGCCCCTAAAGTGCACCTTCAACCGGATTCCCTTTGAACGTAGTTGGCATGGCATGAGCTTCTCATCCAGAAACCGGGTTCAAATACCCAAGTTTCGAAATACAACAACGTGACGGGAGTCTCAAGAATTGTTGGTCATTTGTCACTTGCCTGCTCCCCCTAATTAACTTGTTCATTCGCTTATTGTTGAGGTTCTCTAGCAACAAGAGATCCTCTGATAAAATCATTTCGAAGCAACTGTCAAAGGCATAAAACTAAACTCTTTCCATAGTGAATGATTCTGCTCGAAGAAAAAGCGATGATAATTTGTATAACAAAAGGAAATTAAAAGTTTCAAGATTACAGCTACAAAATTAAAAGATTGTATCTTTTTCAAAACGAATAAAATAGAATGAAATTTTATAAATATCACAATACTTATAATGGATAATAATTCTAGTATTATTGATAATAGTTTTTAAACATAATAAAATTGTTTGTGTCACAAAAATTTTTTAAAAAATTATCGGGTGCAAATCAATTGTAACTTTTCGGTGCAATTTTCTTCATAAGAGATAGAACTTGATGAATGCAAGAAACAAAATAATTTATCCGATATAATATTTTCTTCCTCAAAATATTCATCATATTCTTAAGCTCATAGTTATACATTGGCGCTAATCATTTCTATAACAAATCTGTAAACATCAAATAATTATCACAATATTGCCTTAGAGAATTATTCCACTCTTTCAAAATCGTTACATTGTTCAATAAATTTATCTTGTCAGTAATTGCCAGTAAAAAAGAGAAAACATTTTTATTTAACGCTTTTATTCTTTAAGAAGAAAATTTGTTTATTTTGCTGATTATGATTCATCCCATGGAAACAAAAAAAGTTCTCCCAAAAGAATGACTCCCAGATTTTGTAAACGTAATAAAATATTGATAGAAAAAACATATGAAATAATTGTTAAACTCAAGACTTTCTTTTATGGTAAAAAAGTGTTTATTAAAAATGCTGTTTTTTAAGAAAACAAAATTTTAGATTGGTCTTCCTAAAAGTTTCTTTATGAAAGAATTTGCACGAAGGAAAATTTGGTTTAATTCAAAGTCAAGCCCTATCAACCGAAATTAAATACTTACCTAATTCTCGCTTTCTTAAAAAAAAAGCCACATTGTTTATTTCACTGAAAAATTCATTTTTAAGAGTAAAACCTTTATCATTTTAACATTTTCTTGTGAAAGTAATAAAATATTTTGATGTTTCTCGGGGAGTGCTAAATATTAAAATACTGCTTTATGCATTAGTTCTGTGCGTACAGGAGAGAAGTAGAAGTTTGTCTAAAAAAATTAGTTTAAATTCTAATCAAACAAATTCTATTTATTTAAATAAAATTTCGTGTTATTAAACGTGTTGTTTTTTTATCACAGGCCTAGAAACACTGATAATTTTTCATTATAGAAATTCTCATTCATTAGAGTAAAACTTATATAGTCAGGATAATAAAACTTTTCAGTTTGCAGTGGTATTCTCGCAGCCTTCTGCCAGATGGAAACAAAAAGAGTTGCCAGATATTCTTGAGTCGTGTGAATCCGGCACCCGCTATGTGACGGTATGTGACGGGGTATGTGAGGTATTGGGGTTTCCGATGCAGGTAATGAAAATATGGCACATAACAACTCCACAAGACATATCATCCTTATACATATTGTCATCCAAAAGCGACTCCGTAACAGTACATTTCTTCGAACATGCTTTCTATACTATAAGTGTGTTAAGAAGGATTATCTAGAGATGACTAAAAACAAACGAAATTATATATCTAAAAAAAAGTTTAAATGTTATTTTATGTATAAAGTCTAAAGGAATACATTCATACAATCCATCGTTTCTTTCATCGTTACTCTCCAGCTATGTATAATTAAACAGACGGGCTTTGATTAAATTTTTAACTGATATTATCAAATTTTTAATAGCACTAAAATGGGTAATTTTTATATGCTTTTATGAATCAGGATACAGGACTTCCATGTCTGATTACGATATTTATGTTTGGATGAAATTTGTATAAAAAATTTACTAATGAACCCGGTTTGTTAACACTAAGCCGGCAGTCTGCCAGTTGAAATATCCAGACAATTGTATAATTGGTCTTATATATATATATATATATATATATATATATATATATATATATATATATATATATATATATATATATATATATATATATGGGAACGCCCTCTGGCACTCTCTGTTGACACCCACCGTCTTTGACTGTAACCTTGCCAGAGCGAGATAAGAGCTTGGGTATATAAGATGTGTCTGCGCGGCTTGCAATAGAATACGAGGCGAAGACGGGAGGAAGACGAGTGATGACGTCATTTTAATGTATAAGACGTATCTTACCTGCATATGGTGGAGGGACTTTTGTTTTATCCTGTAAACGACTATCCAACGACACATTTTAAATTGTCTTAGTGTAAAGTATCTATTAGTTGTTATTCGTCAAATGTATTGTCTCGTGAAAATAATAATAATCGTATTTGTGTAGCAGTATTCGTGTCATTAGAGTGAAGTTTCTGATGATCCCCTAAAACCCCTAGACACCAACCTTTCCTTACACACACACACACACACACACACACACACACACATATATATATATATATATATATATATATATACTGTGTATATATATATATATATATATATATATATATATATATATATATATATATATATATATATATATATATATATGTAACATTCCTTACATACTCTCTTATATTTTTGAGGCCAAAGACACAGCGATTTTAATTTTCCGCATTTATTGGATTTAGTCGACGACGCTTAAATTTTTTTCAACCATGAATATTTTGTCATGAGCATCCTAACATAATATTTCTTAGTAAATTTTACAATAGTCATGCCCCTATGCAACGGCCATCGAGAATCAGACTGACGCTACTAACATTTTGACCTACTTTCTACTAACTGCACTATACTAATAATGAGACGCACTCTTATTTCTGAATTCCGCTCCTCATAAAAGATCTTGCAAAGACATAACCTCCAATGATTTGTGATTATAGTCTTGTCTATACACTAAAGATGTATCTCCCTAGATTGGCACAGAAGTTGTAGCAACTCCGTTATTTCAGTTATCTAATATCGACTTTTATGTACTGTCTTCGAAGGATGAGCATTTATTTCATTCATAAGCTTCACCCACGTTGAGATGTTTCCTGCAGATTTTAAGGTTATCTTCGTATTTTTCATTTTATGCCACAGTTCGTAAGCGAATTAATTGCTCTTCTTTGTCCAATCAATCAGTTCCGTTTACAACAAAATGACGTCAAGAATATTTTCTTACATGCTCTAGATTTCACACTAATTTTCTTTTTGATATGATAAGGGTAAAAAAACCCGCCCTTTGTTTCTAACCATCGATTTCATTCCAAGGAACCTCTTTGACCTTCCGCATAAAATGATAGAAGCGAACTAATGTAATCAGTGGCTAGAGGGGACACAATTGAGGTAATCTACTGCTCGTGGCAGGCAGTTTCTTCAAAAGAAAATTGCAAAATCGACGTAATGCATTTTCTAGCCTGCAACAACTTCAGTGTATACTTTTTCGAAAATCTCTCGCTTGAAAAGTGTGTCAAGCGAAGGTGTGTAATTTAGAAAGAAAATAAATGAGCAGAAATTCGACAATAGAAGGCAGTAAAAAAATGTTTGTACATTTAGAGCGCTTTCCAGCGCGTAATTTCTATCGTGTTTTGGGATCATGATGGGTAAAGATTGGGGCTAATTAGCTGCTAAAAACAAAAACTCACAGCTTCTTAAAAAAAACCCAAAAAATTAAAATGGAAGCTATAAATAAAAAATGAAATCTTTAATTGAGTATTTTAAAGCTGCGTGCATTTGTTTGTACCGTCTTCCCCAAACTTCGGGTAAGTAATTAGCTGCTGGTTGGCGAAACACGCCTATCTATCTCTCTGTGAAATGGAAAGATCAATGAGAATGTAATTTTGAAATATGTTGTAATAACTTTTCAAAAATATTATAAAAATTCAAAACAAAATACAATGTGACTAATATAAGTTACGTTATCGATTAATAGATTAGCGGGAAATCATATAAAATATTGATAATCCCCCTTAATGCAGTGGTATATATGCCCCTGATGATATGACCACATAAATTAAAAGTCATAGTTGACCTTCGGTTCATGAAAGTTTTCCACAGATTGATTATGCACTAATCTGACATCAGTTTTTATACAGTATTTTTTTTTTTAAGTTTTGCAGCTTATCTTTGTAAAATACTTTAACGTTTGCAAAACACAGCTTTCTCTCGCTACGTGTGTACTGTATTCTACTGGGTTTTTTATAAATATGTATTTTACGTTAATTTTGTACCGCAGTTTAAATGTTGTACATGTACGTGCCTTGTGAAACAATACGTAGACTACACTGCTTTTTTCTCCCTCAGAGTGTGTTGTCGGTGCGCTAACGTTGGTCGATACTGTAATTATAAACGAAGTTTATAAAACAGCAGTACAAAATATGTTATTTCCTTTTGATTGAGTTAACTAGAGCCAACAGGTGTCATAGATAAATTTAGAGAACTTAGAAATATTCGCGAAGGTCCTGCGTCTGGAACTGTTGGGTGGAAGGCCAACTGTTTTCTATTTCGATTTCTGACTTGCATCTTTGTATGCTGTTCAGTCTGACAAACTTTCGAAATTCAACAAACCATTTCTAAGGAAAAAGATATAAGAAAGGATCTTTGAATATTTTTTTGTTTCAATCAAAAACTCTCTAAGGTTGACCTTAGAGAATTTTTGATTTGAAACAAAAATAAAATTAATGAATCACATAATTTTTATATATCTTCAATCTAATAAACTTTAGGGATTTTATTTAATGGCTCGAATTAACAAATTAATGGGATTAAAGTTTCTCAATAGTTATATTATGGTTAGACCGAATAAATTCTAATTAAGCTCTATCATCGGAACTCGCATTTTACATGGGGAGGTCCGACCCTCTTAGAGCCATGAGAAATTGGTTATTTCTCGCGAAAGATTACATCTTACAAGAATTTAGGGGTAGAAGATTTCATTAATTAAGCTTTGTCAGCAAGATATGGGGATTTTGAACGGAATTGTTCTGCTGGAATGCCAGGAAAGAAAGGGTTTAACGTGATGTATATTGGTGTTTGCAAAAATATCGTTTGGTGGCATTATTAGTGCCGACTTGGTTCTGTTCGGATATATGGACCGTTTATTTTGAAAGTAGTGTAAGTCCATTTAAATAAATAAATAAATAAATAAATATATATATATATATATATATATATATATATATATATATATATATATTTAGTGTAAACTTTTATTTATAACTAGTAGAATATTAACTAGTTATAAATAAAAGTTTACACTAAATTAATCACAAATTATGTGATATATATATATATATATATATATATATATCACATAATTTGTGATTAATTTAGTGTAAACTTTTGTTTATAACTAGTTAATATTTAATATCTTAAAAAATGCCAATGTTTTGTTGAATTTAAAATTGACCAATAAAAGAAATTGCGTAGCGATTGATTATGAAAGTGGAAATTTTCTTGAAACAACAAAAAATGGACTTCTATCACTTTCAGAATAAACGGTCCATAAGTCGGGCTGAGCCATGACACAGAAAATGGCTAGTGAATGGAACAGAGATCAAATAATGGATTTCCTGTGTTTCTTTTGAAGAATTACCACTTCTGGTTTACAACTACAACTCTATGGTAGAAATAAAGTTTAGCGTAACATTTTAATTGCTGAAGATAGTCATCTCCGTCGTGAAGATCTGATTCGAACATGGGCAGGAAAACCCCAATGAATTGCTAGCCCATTCTGAGAAAGTACAATATGAGTCCGCAGTAAGAGCGACAAAAACATAGTCGGAGAAAAGATGGAAACGAAATTGGGTACTCGATGTCAAAAATTTACATTGCGAATGAAACTCGTAAAAATTCAGACGAACTGGATGGTATATTATCAATAAGTTTCTAATGCAAATTTCTTAATACAGGAGACTTAAGACTCAAAAAGAATACTATGTCAGTAACTGGAGGAGTACCGACGACGTATCGTGATTTGTAGGGTTCGCGTGTTGCTCAGATGCAAATTTCTGGTAGCTGCGCAGTGCAGGCCAGTCGAAGTGAGTTCGGAGCAGGTGTCTGGTCTATTTAAGTGACACACGCTGAGTTGGCAAGGGCCCAAGAAGGGAGTGGAGATTTGTACGGTAGTGCGTTACGTTATTAGTAGAGATACGAAAGAGTCGAGAAAGTTAGATTGAAGGTGATAGCGGTATTTAACTGATAGAGCACGTATTAGTATTTAGCCTATGTGGCTGCACGAGTTCGATAGTTATTTCAGAGCCCGATGGTTACGGGTATTGTTAGTGAACGTATATTCTGCCTGAAAGGGTTCATTACGACTTTAAAGTTCAGTTTCTTAGTACCGCAAGTTGCGGTACTGTTGTGTTAGTATTTGAAGCCCGAAGTCGGTCTATGTTAGTCTACCTCTACGTAGAAAATAAAGGAATTATTTATATTTATGCCTATTACTTTATAGTGTGCCTGGACCGTTAGAGGATTCACAGGGTAAATAAGAAACAGAACCATATAGATATCCTTAAGGTATGAAATGTTCTAATTCAAAACATGCGGCGATGATTTTCGAGTGGAAAAGAAAAATAAATGTTAACTGTGGGAGAATGATGAAAGTGTCTTGAAGAGGAAAATTTTTATCTTGAACTTCTTCAAAACTTAGAGGGATCCCCTCCAGGACTTCAAAAATAGTTCAAGCGATTGAACAATATTACTGTATTTCAAGATGCAACGGAACATTTTGAAAAACTGACTATGCTGAAGAACTCGGAATTTCTAATATCTCTGAATTTTGATAAAAAATATTACAATGCTATCAGGTCCCTGAAGATAAGTTTGTAATTCTGATTTTTATTTGTAATTGAAATGTGTTGATTTCTGATATTCGTAATAGCATATTTGATGTGATATGAGTAGTATTTCGATTTGAAAGGTGGGTCAGAATTAAAGCAAAAAACACTGTAAAGTTGGGAGAAATATAAAACCAAATGTTTAACACTAATTTTACGCATCCCAGTTTCACCGAAGAATGTGTAAACTTTGGTATAACCAGAGAATTTGCTATCTTAGCTTTCAGAAAAGAAAAAGGTTGAGGTATTATAATAGAAAAAGTTTAAAAATAAAGAAAAAACTCTCTTAAAGTACGTAAACATGGCTTGAAAACGAAGCAAAGCAGTTTTTATTAAAAGAAAACTGAAATGTGTAAGTTTATTATTATTTTGATTTAACCAAAATAGATAACCCGTACGTCGTTCATTTCATACCTCTGAGTGGCTCAATTTTCAAGGTATGCTGTATTCTCTGTTTATACGGGTTTATCGGTTCGGATATAAATTAGCACGGATACTTGGAATTTTGTGTATTCAACACGTGAGTGTCCTAAGATTATTGAAACTCCGATTTCAATTTCTACTTAAACAAAACGCTGAAAATCCTTAATCATTTGGCAAGTGCTGAATTTTATTTTCAAGAGAATAAATTAAATCATTGGAGGGCAATACTTTTGCTTAACATTTCATTCTCAAATATAGCTATACGGTACCGACCTTTAAATTATTCTTTGTCAGAAGATTGTAATCATCAATCTCTTTGCTTCAATAGACTAAAAAAAAAATTTGAAAAGAAATATGAAATACGCGTTCTGTACTGATGCATACACGTTTCTAAAATATTTGAGCCAGTAAAAGCAGGTCGTAAACTAGAACAGGAGAATTTTATTAAATTGAAAATTCTATAAAATAAAATCGACTTTTAAACTTCTAAGAAACCAACCTAAAAATTCTTATGTATCTAGAGTAGACCCTACTTCCTTAAACAGTAAGACAAAGAGAACATCCCATGACCAGCACAATATATATTTCCCATGGAATCAGGTTTTTAGACGCTATTATTAGATCCTACCTTTTATTTCTTGCTAATCGCCGATCATTTCTGAGCTGAAAATAAATGGCTTGGAGTGGCCATCTTTTTTTCGTAAAATGTTATTCTTGTCTCAGCCCCTGCTGTGCAGACGCTTATCGACATTTTAGCCTTTGGCTACCAGTGTTGAAACTTCTGTTTGAAAAGGAGACGCTGTTGTTCCAGTGACAGAGATACGGTTTCCACTCTTTTCTTTGTCGACAAATCTCTGGGCCCGTCAACAGATCAAGGAGCGGTCTCAAGAAAGGAAAGGGTTCACAGCGCTTTAAAATTTTGTTTGATACTCGAAAGGTAAGCTGCAAACACTGTTAGCTATTTAACGTGTTAAATTTTTTTTATTTAAAGAGTTATTAGAAATCAAAACCTCTCAAAAACTACTTCAATGAAACCTTTGATTTTGGAAAAAAAATTCTGTCATTTCTCCTTCGCAGCAGTAAAATATGGTACCTCAGAAAGCAGTTTCTTCTTTTGTTGCATTGTCAATTTCAAAATATGAGCCAATTTTAAAAATAAATATTTGATAAGAATTTCGATATTCTTTCGATTGTATTTCGTTTTCTAATCTTGTCTTATTAAACCTGATTTCTAAAATTTATTTGATTTTTAAAATTAACTTCTTTTTTTCCTTAACTGCTCATAAAATGAATTTTTGGAAATCCGAGTGAAAAATTTTACTGTATTAAAAGAGTTAACAATAGAGCATTTATAATAATTTTTGAAACTTTACTTCTAAAGGTTGAAAAAAAAGTTGTCTTATTTTTTGTTCATTATTAATTTTCATTTAAACAGATCTATAAAATTCAGTCAGATCTATAAAATTGTCATTCAACGGCTCTTCAAATCTTTCTTTGTTTCTGCTTCTGATGGTCATTTCCAGTTCTTTTTAACCCCTTAACCCGAAAGTTTTCAAAGACATAATTCGGCTAAATTTACAAATTCTCGACTAATAAGTTATACTAATTTTTAACATGCCTATTATTTGTTATTCTGGGGCACGCTTGAGCAGGTTAACCTTGAACAGGCAAAATAAATTTTAAAAATAATACAAAATTTCGTGTTGAAAATGCCAGCAAATATAAATCTGAACTTCTAAACTGAAAAATTAGCATTAAAATAAAATTGCATTGAGAAGACAGAAGTGATAAAATAAGGAAACTTATTTGTATGATGTAAAGATCAAGTCAAAACGATGTAAAAATCAAGTCAGTAATTGATTTTTACATCGTTGTGCATTAGACACTGCTGTATGTTCCTGTTTTGCGTTTTCCACAAGTGTCCCGTAAGTTATCATTCCAGCTAGTCTGTAGTATTTACATGCAGATGAAGTAATCCTTCTCCGAGTGAAAATACAATAAAGTATAGCGGTCAACCGCGTTGGGCGTTAGTTTTATCTCCTGTCTAACGATATTAGTGATTTGTGGGTTAGACACAAATTCGCGATTTGTGGGTAAGTTTTACAAAGTTTTAAATTTGGCTACCAAATTACTACAAATAAGAGTTTAATCACACACAGGTTAGATTTTTTCATCATTATGTGGTATAGGACTCATTTTACAATAATAAAAACTATTATTTTATTTTACAGGTTAATTTTTATATACCAGGGGCATTATGTATGCATTCTAATTCGCTTCTGTTTTCAGTTACGTCTCGCTTTACTATAGCTCTATTTTTAGAAGGGAGTAGGATGTCTCCCATAGTGAACCCTTCCATTTAAATACGGTTACTTTGACGTTTAGAGGTTATTTCACGTGCAACGCTACATTGCAGTTCTAATTTTGTCTTCTTGAATGATTATATTCTTCGCTGCATATTCATAATCAGTCATACTTATATAATCACTTTGTACTTAGAAAGGGAAGACATTGTTTTGTTAATCATGCTGATTTTTGCAGTATATAAAATTTCCAAACAATAATGAACAATAAAAAAAGTACTAAAGGGACAAGGAATTATAATTGCAATTTGACAAGAGGATTCCTGTCAATTTGCATTACTTTAAAAAAATGACAGGAGTCTATGCGACATCGATAACAAAACATCGATGTTTTGAAACATCGATATTCAATATTAAAACATCGATGCTAATAAAACATCGCCCAAAAACCATCGATGTTTTTAAACATCGATGTTTTAGAACATCCATTTTTTAAAACTGGTTTAGTAACCTCTAACATTAATGTTTCTTCGGTTAGTCGTGGGGTGTGTGTGATTTAATTTTACTCTGTGATTGGGCTGACACAAATGACAAAAACTTGGTTGCTTTTGCCTTGCTGCATTGATGACTCAAAATTCTCGTTGTAAATATCGCCATGTTTTGCCTTCAAATGTCCAGATAAATTCGTGGTATTGCCAGAAGTTTTAAGGGACTTAAGGCAAATATTGCATTTCGCCAATTTGTCAGAGGTTTTGTAAAAATATTTCCAAACGGTACTTTTGGGAGGCATCTTACTAATAATATTAACGTCAACTTATATAAAACCAGAACGAAACAAAAACTTAAATGGATGCACTCGTGTATATACTATTTGTAAAATAAAACCCCATGGAAGGTTCTGGAGTGTTAGGAACATTCCAAGCGCTCTGAGTGGTTCATTGGTTGTTAATTGCCATTTGTCTGTTTGCTAAGGAATCATTCCCCCTTTTGTATTCGTCCTTTTCAGAATTCAGACCTACATTTACTGAGTGTGAAAATTATGCTACGTGGTAAATTTTTTTTATTACGGTACTTTTTCATTAAAAAAAAACATCGAGACAACGTAAAACATCGAGCACAAAACATCGATGTTAAAAAAACATCGGCTTCAATAAATCGATGTTTAAAATATCGATGTTTTTATCAAAACATCGATGTTTTGAAAACATCGACATCGATGTCGCATCCTTAGACAGGAGTTCTCGTACCAAATTTAAATACAATAACGTTGAACGATAATTTTTGATGTTTGTAGAATAATTAGCAAAGATGTGTTTAAACTTTGCTATCAAGTTTTTGTTTTATTTGTATCAAACTAACAATTAGACCAAGTCGCAAAATGAATTTCATTTATTTCGTAAGTAAAAAACAACCTGAAAAGTGTTCATGAATATATGTTACTTACATTGTTCATATTGGTGATTATCTAAGAGTGCTTTTGAACTCATCAGTAACAATTCCTGCCCTTTACTTGATACGCTTAAAAGATATACCGGGTGCGTCATAAATTCGTGCAAAGTTCAAAAATTCATAATAAAAGAAGTAATGCTCGGAAAAATTTTCTGTTTGCGCCAATAAGATCAGAGGAATATTGGATATTTTTCCATGTTAAAAAAAAGAAGTTTCCAAAAGTAACCGAAAGAAGGCGCTCACACTTCATACTGAGACGTTTTATTCAAATCAGGCAAACTCAAACAGAAAATCAAACAGATCACAATAACATGAGACTGTGCATTTATTTTAAAGTAACAGATGTTCAACATTACTACCAGCACAAGGTAATAGGAAAGTAAGGAGCGTCACTAAACCCATTATAGAGGATTGTAGCATCGATGGCAGCGACTGTCTGTCGAATGACATTTTTCAGTTCCACCAAAGGAGTTGGGGAGCCCTGGTACACATGAGACTTTAAGTATCCCCACAACTAAAAATGTCCCGGGGTCATGTCTGGTGATCGTGAGGGCCACTGAACCTTACAACCGTGACTTATAGAACTCGGTCTTCAGTAAAAGATTTCAACAGGAACGTCTTGATATCACGTGATATGTGGGGCGGGGCACCATCCTGCATGAAAGTGACAAAAGGTAACGCCTGTCTTTCCTGCAATGCAAGCTTAACGTGGTCACACAAAAGCGCCCTCTTTCGGTTACTCTTAGAAACTTTTTTTTTTTTACATGGAAAAAAATCTAACGTCCCTGTGATCCTATTTGCGCAAACAGAAATTTTTTTCGAGCATTATTTCTTTTATTACGAATTTTTGAACTTTGTACGAATTTATGACGCACCCGGTATTTAAAACTACTGAAATTGTTAAACTTTATTATATTGTTACAGTCACACTAATTACTCATCCACCCACACCCCTTAAACCATATTGGGTGAAACATAACCATGTACTCTCTTTTTTGGACGTATCCGGCAATAAAGTTTTTACTATATCAGTACTGTGGTAAAATCTCACTCAAAAATCTTCTGTATAATTATCTGAATGTACTTTCTTTCGGATATTCAAGATAAATTTTATAATTTTCACACAAATTAACAGAACATATACCCCAAGATTTTTCCGGAATTCAATTATAATAGTAGCTCAATTGTCTTAAAGAGCGATTTATCTAATTACCCCTTCAGTAGATGAACATTCTTGCTTTTATGGTAGCTCAAATACAAACTAAATTTTATTTCATTTGCAAAAAATTGAGCTAAATTTTACACCAAAAGTCTTGCTGGAGTGCAAAATATCTACAGTTTAAAATTACTGAGTGAAATTCTAACCGAGTATTCCCTTCTTTTCTATGCATTCTTCTTCTTTTTCACTTTATCTTTTCAAATAAATCACTTCAGTTTTATGAAACAATTTCTCATTAGTCATTTTAGAAACCTAAATGAAGTTAAGATACATGTCTTCCATTGTTCTTTGTTTACAGTTAAAACTCGTGTTTTATTGAAAGTCCCCCAAAATGAATTAAAAGCTTGAAGATAACGCTAACAGGCTTTCTAAAGAAATCATTTTATGCGCAAACAATAAATGAGTACAAAAATCACGATGAAACATCTTTTGGATCATCGTCTTTAAATAGTAAATTAGAAGAGTATACGTCTATGCTGAAAGCAAAAATTAATATCCTCACCGTTTTACTCTATGATTCAATTTCAAGTGTCACTTTTACTATAAAAATTAAATTTGAGATGAGGGAAAATTTAGTAATTTTATGATCGAATTTTATGACAAAAGAAAATACAGTTAAAATATTTTGAATTTGTCCCTTCTGCATGTATAATTTCCTTTTTAAAAGTATATCCCACAGTATATAAAATTGTTCAAAAATATGCTATATAGGAATGCATACTTAAAAAAAGATAAATAAGTAAATTATATATACATATTATATATATATATATATATATATATATATATATATATATAATTTATGTATATGAGAAGTTATATGATATTATATGAAATTATATATGTATATATAATATGAGAAATTATATATACATATATAATTTCTCAAATCTTTTTTGTAACTATCTGTCCTGTTAGCGGCAAGAGCTTATGCAACTGTTTAGTTAGGCTGAAACATTACAGATGCTTAACCAAACAAGATAACATATTCGGTGAACTGATAGGGTGTTGTATCAAGGATAACAGTTCTTTTATAAAGTGAATCAGTCCTCAAATAGCTATCATGATCTAGCTTATCAATATCTCATGGTTAAAAAATACCCTAAAGTATGATATCTCTCTTTTGAGTTAAATGGGAATCTTCTTTAGATCAGATGAGTTGACTCATTTATCAACGAGACTCGATCGCTGCTGTCCTTATACTTTCAGTAATGAAATATGATTGGACTCCCAACGCCATTTTTTACGAGTCAAACTCGACAAATTTTGTTGATCTCAACTTTTTAAATGGCAAAAGATGTTATATGTGAATACTACTAATAAAACATTGCAATAAAATTTTAATTTTTAATTATGATAATTTTTTTTTCGAAGTCATTTCAGCAAGTGTCAGATTAATAGGAATCCAATTACACTGCTGCGCATTTCCATGGTAGAAATATGCTTGTTAACTCTTTGCATTTTCGTCAATTAGCAGATATTCAGCTAGTCGATGGCCGAATGGCTAGGGAGCTGGCATTCGGGCTAGAGCCTGTTGATTCGCGTAACACTGTTGGCATGGATGCTTGTAGCTATTTGGAATTGGCTTTAAATTGCAGGTCCCGGTCTAATTAGACCTTGTGTAGCAAAAGTTGACCATAGCGCTCTAAACTAACCAACCACAGAGGTTCAGCTAAGGATGCTTTACGCATAATCTTTGCGATTACGGCACACCACATACTTATGGCTTATCTAATCTGATCCATTTATACTATTCGGTGGACATCATAAATTATCAATCACATTGCCACTATTTTTTCCCTTTTTCAAAACTTATCCCAGCTTGAAACTAACCGTTAACCGGGCATTTGCATTAACTTACTACTGTAAGGGGGCGCAATTATCCGGTTCCAAAAACTCCTCACTGAAACGAGGAATTTTAACTCCTCAGCCACGATGTATAACCTCCAGTCGCATGTACAGTGTATCGCGTGCAATTGATAACTTGTATAAGTTTATCGTAAGGAGGCTTTTAATGCAATACAATAAAAAATCAAAATAAGTGGAAAAAAGGCAAATAATTTTATTTATTTACAACTTGCGGGAAGTTATTTTGAATGACTAGATTCATTTGCTTGAGGAACAAATTAGAAAATAAAACATTTCTTCAAGTAATATTATTGGAATGATACGCATTTCTTAGAGCAATAGTTCCTAGAAAAATAGCTGGGGAAGTATGCTAAAATACATAATGAAATTCATTCGACAGTAAAATAACGTTTTCCGCTGTTCAGATACTCTAAAAATCCAATGCGACATGATAATGGCGATTCCCACTGAAATTAACAGAATAAATAAAACGTGATTTCCGTCGCTCGCGGCAAGAGGGTTAAATTGCAATGCCCTGTTTCGGGATCGATTCTCTAGAGTCGTGTACCAAGAAGTAATGTCTTCATATAGTGCCTTTCTAAGAAGAATGTTTCTCTTAAACATTTCGCCTTAGACCGTATCGTTTATTCTGTAATATTTTAATATTATATGTGATATTAGCATTTTGTGTAGCACATAAATTTACGTTGCGGAACTAAAATACGCACTGAATGCCTATTACGAAAGATTCTTACGTAAACCTAGTAAGAATCTGTAGGTAAACCTCAGAAAACTAACACAATCATCCCTAGCTACGAAATCAAACTTTGACCTTCAGCGTTTTGTATACGAGGCACTGGGCATTAGACCTTTGGTCGGTATAATATTGCAGAAAATTTTGGGTTGTAAAGTCTCGCAGATCTACTTACCCAGGTATCAAACTCACTACCTTTGCTGTCAATCGAACAGATATTCTAATAAACAATAGTTGTCTAATAGATATAGTTAAAAGGAAGACTAAATAAAATAATTAAATTAGAAGAGAGTTGAATAAACTGTTATTTGCACGCCATACCTAGTTGACTTTACTTATAAATTCAAATAATTCCTGAAATTACACATCGTGTTCAGTTTAATAGCGAAATAAGAGAGAAATCCGATAATTTACAGAACTATTCTCCTTTCAAATATGTGGGTGCAGTTCCTCATCATGTTTAAGTACCTAAATCTCTCCGGAGGTTCTCACGAGTCTCAGAATGCGTGACAGCTCACACTTGCGTAATTGGAGTCTCTTCCTTTACGAAAAGAGGCCAAGGAGGGAAACTACCATTTTTCTCAAAGAACTGGTCTGCTAATTATACTAAAGACTGTGCACTGTCTGGTATGGCCTCATAAGAGGACTGGAGAAGATCTAAGAAATATTGATGGAATAATGAGAACCTATTATTTGACTCTTCATTTCGGGTATATGATGAATCTAACCACCATACGATTGTAAGAAGTAATTATTACTTTATTTTGTAATCAGAATATAGAGTACTTTTAGCAGTACATGGAAAAGAGGTGCTTTTGTTCAAAGTTATATCTTAGTGCTCCCTTAAAACATAATTTGCATGTAGAATTATCATTAATCGTCTTGAAAGGGCATCATTCGCTTCGCCGATCTAGAGTCTTTGTGTGGGGCACAACCAGCACACCGCACGGGGCAGCCTTGACTTTAACGTTTTACGCATCGATGTAAGGTTTGGTTTGGTTTGGAGCGCTACGGTAATTTTTTGCTATACGAGGGCTAATTAGACCGGGACCTACTGCTTAAAGCCGATTCCGAACGGCTACAAACGTCCATACCAAGAGTGGGATTCGAACCCACAGACTCTGGTACCGAAAGCCAGCGCCCTAGCCATTCGGCAATCAACCGGCGCATCGATGTAAGGCTCCTGTTCATGTCAGAGATGATTTATTGGATTAAGATGATATGTGTGCTTCTATGAGGTCAGTGGGTGGGAAAGGTACGATGCACCCACATATCTCCCGTGGGGTTGCTCGGTCAAAATTGTGGTGTTACCTAGCAAAGTCGGACTCCGACCCTTGTGGTGCTATTATAAACCAGAACCGCACTACTGAGCCCGAATCCTATATGGACTTGGTCTGGAACTTCCGGCCAGGGAGCATTAGGAACAACAACATCAAGACGAGGGGATTGAGCAGTACAGCTGATCAATTACACCTGATTTTCAAGAAACCAGTATCTCTTAGTGATGCAGGGAACACGATGATGTTGTAATAAGGCGTTCACATTTATGTGCTCTGCTCAGCATTCTGCGGGGGAAACCAGTGATTTATGGGCAGAGCGTCTACAAAGATCCTCCTGGTGCATTCACATTCGACAGAGCTCTCTCCCCGACTGTCCTGTCAACATTAGTCACGGTAATATTAGACACGGTATTTAGAACCACCCCCATTCCAATGAACACGTGTCTTCCAGATATTCCCCCATTTAAACCCCCCCCCCCCCATTCAAGCCGCCAAAGACTTAGTGTTGCTTGATCTAGTGTGACCCGCCCCCACTGTCACCATTTGACCCCCGAGACCTCGAGTTTGCCTTTGATGAAATGCTCACGGACCGCTAGACCGAGCGATCTACGCAGGGAACAGAGTACAGGACACATAAATCACTGGAATAGGCAGAGAGCGCTGTACAAGTCTGCACGCGCTATCCGATCGAGCGGTCCTCCGACAGAGCATCAAAGGCGGGGGGTCACGAGGGTCAAATGGTGTCAAGCGAGGTCGGGGGGGTACTTGCCTGCATGAATGTGGATGTACCATAAGGGATAACAGCCATTTCCAAAATACTGCCCTTCGTCTGCAAGGTCATATTGTCCAGAACAACGCATCTCATTATTGTTTATGAATTTGGGTAGAATAACTGATGGGCCGGTCTCATCCATGAAAAACAGCTCCATACAATAACAAAGCAAAAGTTACTGCTAATTTAACAGAGCATCACAGCTTTATATGTACATTTATCTCCCCACTCACAGCGCATCATTCCATATTTAACGATTTTTGTATTTGGACGAGCTGGAATAAATAAAGGAGGATCCCGTAAAATACGGCTTAATTTAGTAGTATTGAGTGAAGATGAAATATGCTCAGTTTTAAGAAGGATAATGACAAATTCAGTAACAAATTTGAATTTTTGGCGCAACTTTATCTTAAAACTAAAACTGAAGAGCGGAACTGCAGCCAATTTTAAAAGTATTTCCAATCTGGAGCCCACAGTCTTTAACACCAAAGGTTATATTCAAAATTTCATACTCCCTTCTCTAACTTCCACTGATTAATTCATAACTCTTGAAAACAAATATTCCTGTTTCCTGGTTAAAGTTCCTAATTGGCTGGGATAACTGCGATGAACATCGAAAAGTGGACTTAACTAATCTGGTTAGCAAACAAACAAACAAAAAAAATTAATGGAACTTAATGGGGAAAATATTTGGTTTTGTGAGTACATTTTTATTACAAAGTGTAATCAAATGTTCTTAGCAGTATTCTGTCACTTACATTACAGAAGGTATATTTGTGAAATCCATTTTTGGTAATACTGGTAAAATCCTATTTCTCTTAACGTGGGAGTTGCATGCTTTGACCTCAGACCTGCTTTTTTGGCATATTCCTCTTTAACAAACAAATACAGTAAAGTGAACTTGAATGATTAGGTGTTGAATACATTATAAACTCACTGGTTATAATAGAGAAAACACGCAATACTTATAGATATGTGGTGAGAAGCTCTATCGTGTTTCATTATTAGACCTTCTAATAATGTACATAAATTATGATAGAATTCATAATCTTATGTTTCGTGAACAACGAAAAATTTTGGGAAAATTTCTGATTACCAATACTTTTCCACAAATTATGTTGATATCCATTGTTCATCAAGTACGTAAAGGAAGGTTTCAAGGCATGGCATCTAAATTTTAAATAAACCATCTCTTTTAACACCTTTTTTGTGCTCATATTTATAGGTTTTAAAATGAATTAGTTTCGTGACATAGCATGAAATAGTATAATATTTTGTTACATGATATTTCGCACTGTCCTTATGTTGCGCAAAATTCTATGATTTCTCCTTGATTTGAGGCTCACAAGGTTTTCACAAAGGATTCTTGATGTTTGAAAGTTGTGTTATTGCTCTTATATGTGGCAGCGAATAAGAAAATCATGGTTGAAACGGGGAAGAAGTACACTATGAACAAATAACTTGTCTTTGCGAGGGTTCGATGTGATCTCTCTTCGTTGCGCGGCAGACATCCAACTGGCATTTTTGCTTTTGCCTCCCTTTGTTGAGTTGATCAAGTGCGATAGACTCCCATACACCAGAATATTTAAATTTAAAGGCCAATATATTTGGTAATTCTCCTTCAATATTTTTCCATATCTATACTCGCAGACTAGAAACACTATTACACAATTTTGTTGCTAGCACACTAACCTCCTGCGAACTCAACATATTTATTTGGGTAGAGATATAGCAGAAAACCACTATATATTTTGCCTCTTTTCTCTGAAAATCTATAAAGAACCGAACTAAATGCTATTTTTCTGATTTTTTTTCTCATTGCATCATATATTTTTTTCAAATTTTTGTGGATCTATGTCTAAAAAAGCGTAAATAGATTAAAAAGAAACGACTCATACTGAAAAGATATGGATCAAGAATTTTTCTCATCCCTTTTGTGTCTAATTTTGAACAAAAATTCTTTCGGTTTCTTTCTGTAGTTTAATACGTTTGTTGGATCTATGTCTAGAAAAGCGTAAATAGATTAAAAAGAAACGGCTCATACTGAAAAGATATGGATCAAGAATTTTTCTCATCCCTTTTGTGTCTAATTTTGAACAAAAATTCTTTCGGTTTCTTTCTGTAGTGTAATACGTTTGTTGGATAAAATTACCCCTAAAAATTTAGGAAATTGCGTTGTCGTCAGCTTGTACTCATATTCCAAGACATATTCTAAGCCTCGACAAAAATGCTTTAGCCATGCCCTTACGGGGTGGATTGGGGGGAATAAATAAAAGAAAAAAATTGCATCTTTGAAGCTCCTAGCAGCAATCAGGGACCTAAGATTTCCCCTCATTATGCAGTCCTCGTCCTATAAGATTCATACTCTTGTTCATATCTCTTGTATCATCTAATTTTTTTTTTCTTAGCGTAGTTTCAAAGACTCTCAACGATTTTGCTACCTTTCTTCAATCTATCTGGCAAGCTAAATTTTTGAATCAACTTTCGAATAGTTAAATAAATGAGGTACAAATTGTTACAGTCTGTTAAAAGATACCACGCATCATTTTTTATATTATTATGTTTTTTGATATTTTGCTTCTATTTCAGATTAACACAGATAGGGTGATGTCTCGAAATAAAATACGGCTCCTCTTTAATGGGTTCTGAAAGGTCGTACTTTAGAATATTAAAAATGTTTGATGAGTTAATAAGATGAAATTTTATGATAGAAACAGACCCTATTATAGCTATAAGCTTTTTTCTAATGCTGAGGCATTTATCGTGTATCGTGAGACATTCGCCTTTTGTTATACGTCGCGAAGTCTTGCTGGCTACTTTATTGTGGGAGCACCAATTAGGTGAATCAGCATTGTTCCCTGTGAGGGGACAACACGGTAATGACCAAGCCTTATTCGGTTTTGAAACCAAGCCCAATGCATGGAAGCTTACGACGCTAGCCACTATATCATGTTTGTGGCACAAACTACGTATTAACCCATTTAAGACTGGCGTTGCGAAAACGCAACATTAATTTCTGTATTTTTGAAAGGCATGTTCTAAGCTTTGTACGTCTGAAGTAACATTTTTATTTTATTCTCTATACTTTAATTGTTCATAGTAAATTTTTTGTTTCCACATTTGCCCGCTTTTAGCACTTGCAAAAAATAGTTTTTTTCTGGTGTTTTGAAAGGGAAAAAATGACTAATTTCAAATAATAACTGTAGATAGCAGCACACGTTAAATTTCCGATTTGATGCTTGTTCCGAGTTTACTAGAGACTAAAGAACAAAATGGCTTCGACAGGTAAGGCATAATTTTTGTTTTTATATTTCTCAATTCATATTTTTTAAAATGTTGCGAAAACGCAACATCAGTCCAATGTGTATTATTTCAGATTTTGATATGCTGCCTAGTTTTTATGCAGTAAATTGGTATTGTTATCATTTCAGATAAGTTTTTCCTCTAGAAAAAAGCGATTTTTGACATTGAAAGAGGCATTGGAGTATTTTCATGAGTTAGATAATGATGATATTTCAGAATCGTCCTCAACAGAAGATAATGATGAACCATAATTCGTCATTATCCCTCCAGTTCCGGATGATTTGACGGGTGGAGAAGCTATTGATGATGATATTTTATGTGAAAATGTCGAATCACCTAAAGACATTGCAGGTGATATCGACATTTTTTCTAATAAATGTAAAAGTAAGCAATATAGTAAGAAAAAGGAGAATATTGTATGGGAAAAAAAATGGAGACTCTACATGGATGTAATGAATTCTAAAATAAGTTTATCAGAGTTTCAGAGATGTATATCTTTCAGAGAGCCATATCATTGATAAAAGGGTTTGAAGAAATGCAGATGAATTTTTTTTTTACCTTAAACCTGATACCTGAAACCTGACGACCATCTTCAATTCAAAATCTAATTCTCAGCGAAACTCGGAAAGATCGTATGGGCTATATTATTACTAAAAATAGTGAAAATAAACAAAAAAGAAGTAAACACTGCAAAAGTCAAGCAATTACTGTATGTAATAAGTGTAATGTACCTCTTCATGCGAAATGCTTTAAAGACTTTAAAATTAGAAGAAAAAAAAAAATATATATATATATATATATATATATATATATATATATATATATATATATATATATGTCAAAACATAACTGAACTGTCAAAATATAGTTGAGAAGTACGGGGAAAGGGGGGTTTAAAATAATAAGAATCTAACAATCGATGAACAAAGCGTGCGTATTTTGCTGTGGAGAAAATCATCTTTTAAAAGCGACTTTGAGCGGAAAGCGAATAATTCTAGGCGAGAGGATTTATTTTTAGAAGTGTAAAGGTTTTGGGCGCGAAGTTAAAAATGCACGATCAGCAATATTGAGGGTCCAGATGCCCAAGGATGAGGTCTGCACATGCGCCGTGCAGCAGGAGCTTCGAGAAAATTAAGTTTTTGGCGGCAGATTGAGTAGGAATCTCATTGCTAGCGGATGCTCGCGGCAGTCGTGGCCGAGTAGATTATAAAATGGCGAAGCGCGGAAATCAACCTGGAGAGTTGTCAACTTACGAAGTTTAATAAAGACGGAGTTAATACGAATTGGATTATTTCTTTAAAAGGCCTACCACTCGCCCAATTCAACAATGGACGTGACTGCATAAATTTGATGTTAACACGGGAGCAAAACAAGCTCCGTGTCATATATATACAGTTGGCTCTCTGTTTAACGACTTTCAAGGGACTGTGAAAAATCGTCCGTAAGTAGAGATCGCTCTTAAACAGAATTTGTGAAAAAATAACATTTTCCATAACGTCGGAGGGGCCAGGACTGGGAAATATCATCTTTAAATAGAGATCGTCGTTAAGTAGAGCGTCGTTAAACAGAGAGCCAACTATATATATATATATATATATATATATATATATATATATATATATATATATATATATATATATATATATATATATATATATATATATCGTTTTGGACTGATGTTGCGAAACCGCAACATTTTTTAGCTCTCGTAAAAATAAATTTAATTTTATGGAAACACCTTATTTGTGTAATTAATATTCTAAGAAGTGTTAAAAAAACTGTTTGGTGCATTGCCAATAAAGGAAACATGGAGTGGTCTTAAATGGGTTAATGTGTTTAAAACTTATAAACGAGACGCATAAAATCGAAATATTTCTCTGGAAGAGGAATATGTAATAGGGATGAGAGCACTACAGTTAACTTTTTCCTACACAAGGACTCATTATCCCAGGACCTACAGTGTAAAGCCGATTTTGAATGGTTACAATCATCTATGCCAATCGTGGACCACACGATCTGAACCGAATGCTAGTGCTATAGGCATTCGACCATCTTCTGAAAAAAATTAAGGTTGAGGGGTAAGAGATATTTAGAATTTACAGTTCGGGGAGTTTCCGTGTGTCCCCCTTCCCCCTCTCGAATGTTGATGGGCGGATATTATTAAATATACTATAACACATGTGATTAATTTTAATAAACTTAGAAAGTCCTATTAACCTCCTTTTTTCTCAAATGGGCTTCCGAGAATGGAAGGTTAGAACATGTCTCAAGGTAAGCATGTACAATCCTGGAATGTGAGGCTCTCTTTTATTCAGAAGAGATAAACTTTCTCCTAAGTAGACTTTACAGCTTTTATACCCAGTCTCTATGTCTACAAGTATTCTCCTGGCCTCTCTTGCGTAAGATATGAATTTCTCATAGTTAATAAAAATCTTCGATGAGTCTATTTACTTTAAAATAGCTAGATTGGGAGGTTCACTTGATTCCCTAAATATTAAATGCGTCAAAACACAATCCACCCACTCAAAGAAAGTGCACATGTTACGCTTGAAAATTACGTTATCCAGCATTCCCAAACCACATTTCAGCTTACAGTGGCAAAACCCTGGAGATGACCAAGGGGTGAAAAATTTTGTAGTGAAAAAAAGGATTTCAATAGTCAAATTTCACTTAATCCACCCCATCCCAAAATGGGGAAAACCCTGAGCAAAGTAATTCTGATTGAGCTACGTAAGCTTAGTACAGTCGAACCCCGTTATAACGAACTTCAAGGGACCAAAAGTTTTGTTCGCTCTATCCGGTGGTTCGCTATATCCGAACCGATAAGAAAAATGCTAGAGTTCACAAAGTGCATAAGTAATTAGTTGCAATGTGTATTTAATAATGATGTATTAAAAAATGATAAAATCTATTAAAAATGATCATTAATGAATTAAATCGACTAAAATCGATTACATTAAACTGACACAATACTAATTAAATTACGTATAACAGGAAAACTCCGAGACCAAATTTTCGTTCGTTATATCCGTAAGTTCGTTATATACAGTCAAACCCCGTTATAACGAACTTCAAGGGACCAAAGGTTTTGTTCACTATATCCGAACCGTTAAGAGAAATGCTAGAGTTCACAAAATGTTCAACTCGTTAGTTGTAATGTGTATTCAATAATGATGTATTAAAAAAATGATAAAACCTATTAAAAATTATCATTAATGAATAAAATCCACTAAAATCGATTACATTAAACTGACACAATACTAATTAAATTACGTACAATAAGAAAACGGCAGGACCAAAATTTTCGTTCGTTATAGCCGTGAGTTCGTTATATACCGGGTTCGCTATAACGGGGTTCGACTGTAATTGTCATTTAGTTTTAAAATATTATCTAGTAGGCTTCATCAAGGATTGAATCTCCTAGTTTTATTTCTTTTAAGATAGTTGCTATAAATATTCGTTTCCTTAAAACTGGACTTTCCCTTTTATGAGACGTATACGTACATATCATACAGCGTTAGAGATGTAGAAGTTTAGATTAGTTAGAGATGTTTAGTTAGAGAAGTTTAGTTAGAGATGTAGAAGACTCTGATTAATTTCTTCGGAAAAGAACGGTGCTTCCCTTGAGGTGGTTGTCCGAGATCCCTATATAGGGCCTCTTCCCGCATAGTGAGCTGTCGGTAATCTTCTTTAGTAACCTTCCATAAATCAGAAGTGACCTCGAATTCTGCGGGAAGCGTTTAACATTTTTGCGTTCGTCTCTAAGCGCTATCGAAATCTTATTAGACAGGTTACCACGCACCAGAACGGGAGCAATACTCATGAGGTTGTAGAATATAAGACTACAGTTGAACCCCGTTATAACGAACTTCAAGGGACCAAAGGTTTTTCGCTTTATCCGGTGCACCGGATAAAGCGAACCATGGTTCGCTATATCCGAACCGTTGAGAAAAATGCTAGAGTTCATAAAATGATTAACTCGTTAGTTGTAATGTGTATTCAATAATGATGTATTAAAAATGATCATTAATGAATTAAATCGACTAAAATCAATTATATTAAACTGACACAATACTAATTAAATTACGTACAATAGGAAAACGGCATGGACCAAAATTTTCGTTCGTTATAGCCGTGAGTTCGTTATATACCGGGTTCGCTATAACGAGGTTCAACTGTATATTAAAATCTCGGCGAACTCTTCACTTACCACGACACTTTGGAATGAGAGCTAAAAGGCGAAAGCTAAACACTGAAATTAACCATGATGTGATTGTCAATAAATTTTAAAAAAATGTAAAGCCTAAATGACGGGGTAAAAGGGAAAAGACTTATAGTCTGTCGGGTAAACGTTCTAGGGGATTGAATTCTAAACTTGAATTCCACGCATCTCTCAAATTTTCCAGAATTCCGTACTCGAGGTGAGGGCATGCGAGTTCGAATCCCTGTCCTGGCATACAGTCACTGGCAAATAGTTCATCTATAAGAAATCACCGTATTATTGGCCTGCTAAATTGCCTTTAATTTTTTTCGTTTACCATCGTGGTTTTTTACATCAGAAAACTGAAGTGCGGGTCAGAATTAAACATTGCTTAAGCAGAATTATTTATTAAGCCGATCTCATGGATAAATGAAAGTAAAACGACTTTCGTGACTGACAAATGGAATGCAGTTAGCGTCATTTTTTTTCTTTGTGGCAATTTTTTCTCTAGGCACTTCTTTATCGTACTGTGATTTTTAGCTTCTCTATCGTTGATTTTTTATTCAGACATAACAGTAGTAGAACCAACTGTAAATCACAAAAATACCTGAAATTGCTTCCAAATGCACGTTTTGTTCTTCCTTTCCTCTGCATTGGTCAGAATGGCACATCAGGAGTTTGTTCTCATTATGGAGCAACGGTGATTTCAGATCACGAGACAATTGACAATAGTCATTCTCTGCAACTGTGATGTGTTGGCCGCTCAGTAATGAAACATTAACATCCATATAGTTGTACACTAAAAAAAACTGATTTTAAAATTTAAAAATATGAGGCTCCAAAATACCTCGCTTGCGCTAGTTTGTGCTGTTTTACAGTAGAAAAAAAATGTGACTTTGACATCTTTTGGAATTTTTATTCTCCAAAAAGACTGCTCGCCTGAGCAACATCCTAAATTTTTTTACTCAGACTGTTAGGAGACTCAGACTGTTGCAGACATCATGACTATTAGGAGACTGTCTGACAGAAATTAAGCTGGTACAGTTGTTGACATTGAAAATATTCAGTCCTAATGTTTAACTATGGGGAACTTTTCTCTTAGTACTTTCCTAATCGCGGATTAGAAATGAAGCTCCGTTAGCGGCGTATGGTGACCTCGAAAAGTCTTCAATCCTTATATTAAACTATGGGCAATCTTCCTCTATATTCTTCTAAGTACATATTAGTAACCGCATGCTTTTGAATTAACTTAAAAACAGATCTTTAAACAAAATTGGAAAGTTTAAAAAAAAAAATTCTATTTTAATATTTTTTATGAAACAATTTCCGTTTTTTGTGACAGATATCAATAGGGATTAACTAGGGAAATTTTAAAATTTTTAAAATAATGTGCTTATAATTTTAATGTCTGCTTTCTTGCACAAAAAAAAAGGATTTAAGAATATGCAATTACTGATCTGTGATTAAAAAGATCTCCCCATAGCTTAACACTGAGATCGAAGATCTACGAAGTCAACTGATGCACTGCGGTTGGCTCTCCCTTCAGGAATTCTTGGAAACACATTCTTAACGGAGTATTAACCAATAATCGCAAACTCCCTATAATTTACTCGTTGGCTGCTATGTTAGTGGAGAAAACACAATTGCTAACATCGCCTTCTGGTGTCCTCATAATTTTTAATATTCTGTCTTGATATTATGTATTTTTTCCACAAAATTTCTAAAAAAGTGTTTTAAAGAAAAAAACCTTTTTGCTTGCTAGTTACCATTAAAAACATTCGCATCAGTATAACTAAATCGAGGTTTACAGTCAATGTATAAGTTTGAGCTTATCGGTCCAAGCCCAGCAAGGATTTCAGTTCACGGCCCTATGTTTATTTTCTAGGCCAGGAGTACTGAAACTGCGGCCCACTAAGCTTTTATGTGCGGCCTGAAACACTCCCACTCATTATCAGGCAGGGGAATTTATAAACATAATTTAAGAAATTTGGGCTTGAAAAATACAAAAATGTACAGAAATGTGTCACCTGCTGCTCATGTTGCTAGCATCAACGTATCTTCGTGAATCATCCTAGGAATGCGGCATCGATGTCGATGTTTTCAAAACATCGATGTTTTGATAAAAAAATCGATGTTTTAAATATCGATTTATTGAAGCCGATGTTTTTTTAACATCGATGTTTTGTGTTCGATGTTTTACGTTGTATCGATGTATTTTTTTTAATGAAAAAGTACCGTAATAAAAAATATTTACCACGTAGCATAATTTTCACACTCAGTAAATGTAGGTCTGAATTCTGAAAAGGACGAATACAAAAGGGGGAATGATTCCTTAGCAAACAGACAAATGGCAATTAACAACCAATGAACCAATCAGAGCGCTTGGAATGTTCCTGACACTCCAGAACCTTCCATGGGGTTTTATTTTACAAATAGTATATACATGAGTGCATCCATTTAAGTTTTTGTTTCGTTCTGGTTTTATATAAGTTGACGTTAATATTATTAGTAAGACGCCTCCCAAAAGTACCGTTTGGAAATATTTTTACAAAACCTCTGACAAATTGGCGAAATGCAATATTTGCCTTAAGTCCCTTAAAACTTCTGGCAATACCACGAATTTATCTGGACATTTGAAGGCAAAACATGGCGGTATTTACAACGAGAATTTTGAGTCATCAATGTATCCCAAAGCAACCAAGTTTTTGTCATTTATATCTGCCCAATCAGAGAGTAAAATTAAATCACCCCTCCCCCCCCCCCCCACGACTAACGGAAATAACATTAATGTTAGAGATTACTAAACCAGTTTTAAAAAATGGATGTTCTAAAACATCGATGTTTAAAAACATCGATGGTTTTTGGGCGATGTTTTATTAGCATCGATGTTTTAATATTGAATATCGATTTTTCAAAACATCGATGTTTTGTTATCGATGTCGCATCACTAAATCATCCTATTCCAAATTGAAATATACGAAGAGCGTATATAGAAATCGGCTTACTGATTCTTGCCTTGATGACGTATTGAGAGCAGCATGTAATGTAAGTATAATGCTGATTTGCTTAAAATAATCAAAAGTTTGTCTCAACTTCAAAAATCACACTATTTTTTCAATTCCTACTATTAGTACACACTCTCCCATTATATATCTTGTTCAAATTTTCAATCGTTAATAAAATATTTTTTATTCATCCACTCAAGTTCAAATACATTTTTTAAACTTGTAGTGGATAACACTTGATGTTAATACAGTTTTTTCAAATATTAATTCATTAATTAAATTTAATTAATCGATTTTATTTTTAGACCTAGAGCGTCTCTTGCTCTTGAATATTAATTTCCCTCTTCTTACTCTGTAAACGGTAGCACTGCGGTAGCGCGGGCTCCTCCCGTCCTGTAGGTTGCGGGATCGAATCCCCAACCTGACAAACTTTTTCTCTCTCTTCTCCCCCCCCCTCCTAATCTCGCACAGTAGGCAAGGTTCTGGCAGGCAATCCTTTTTTTCAATTCCTACTATTAGTTCACACTCAAATTTTTCTTTGTTGACCTATGTAGGAATTGACTTTAAAAAATTTTGTTTTTATATTACTTGTTAAATAAACGCTTAAATACATTTAGGTTTTGAGTTTTATTTTTTAAATTATCATATTAGGAGGTAAAGTGTACTATTTGTTTGCCCGAGTAATGTACCAAACATATGCATGTCGCCCGAGAGGAAGAAAGGTTGAGTACGGCTGTTCTAGACCCTGGACATCGGCATCAGTACTGTAAAGTAGCGTTGCGCATAATATCACTGAACCGTGGTTGCGATTGAAAAAAATGGTGCCAAATGATCTCATCAGTCCAAAACAGAATCCGGCGTTTTAACTGAATCTCAATATCATCGATGAATTTAAATACTGGTACCAAGGTTGCAATTCTAATTTCATTACTAGGACAAAGTTTTGCTATTTACCAACGAACATGGTGAGAATGCAGAGATTAAATGCATTCAAAATTTAGATTTTGAAATTTAGCTTCTGGCTGTGTGTTTTAAGGCACCGAAATTTTGGTCTCTAATGGTTAATTAAATACTGAGGAAACAAACGCTGTATATTATGTTGACCCAAATTTCATTTCAGTCACAAAAATGTATTTTCCGGAAATAATCATTAGAATTTTCATTACCATTTACAGCATGGTTCCCATGCACAATACACAAGAATGCATTTTCCGTGAATTATTGTTAGAATTTCTGTTACCATTCATACCATTGTTCCCACGCACAATACACATCCATATGTGATTCCCCAAAACTGATTAGCTGGTAATAGTCGCCGAAAAGGTGGATTCCACTAAAATGCCGCTTCACCCTCGAGAAGGAGTGTAAGGTCATGAACCCGGAGCCGAAGAAAATTCCCAGACACGGATGGAGGGGTGAGGGACCCATCGATATTTCCATTGCCAGTGACAATGATCACTAAATTGATAAACTACTAGATCTACTTTTCACAGATAACCAGAACCGTGTTTACAGGGATAGACATAGTCGAAGTAACACCCAAGACGCGCGATTTTCATGAGGGAGTTCCACAACCCCAAACCCTGGTTTGGTCTGGAGATACAACCAAACCAGGGGTGGGTGGGGGGGGGGGGTTCGTTCGAGCTCGGTTTTCAAATCCTGAGACCACCCGAGCATAGAAATCCCTAAGCCGGACACTCCTGAATCGAGATTTCGAGTTGGAGTAAACCTCGCAAAACACTGGACGGGACCCGACATAGCAACAAGGAGTTGGAGTGAGCCTTAGGGCCTGTTCACATAGGAGTCCGTTGCGTTGCGTTAAGGAAAAGATGACGTTGAGACGGAAACAAACCAATCATATGCCTCCAACCGATTAGCAATGAAATTTTTAACGCCTATGATTGGTTTATTTTGGTCTCTACGTCATCTTTTCCTTAACGCAACGCAACGCAACGGATTCCTATGTGAACAGGCCCTTACCCTGCCAAGGCCAAAAGACTAGTTAGTCTCCTACAGTTATAGTACTGGACAGAAAATGTTATCTTTTTGCTATCTTTATGAATACGCAATATGTAATGATTCTTTTCTTTATCAAATTTATTTGGTATAAAGATCATATGCATGTAAAAAAATATTAGAGCAATTTAAAATTTCAAATAAAAAATTTTTGCTTCAAAATTTAAAGCATGTTTAATTTTTGAAATACCCGTCAAAAAGCTTTCCTTGTATATTTTTTCACTGTTGTTCCTAAGTAAGATTTCTAGGTAATTTGACAACGGGATTTTGAATATTTTTGAAGTGATTTTATTAAAATTTTTAATCTTCCAAAAAATCCTTTTTTAGACTAATTTTTCACCTCGAATACTATTTTCAGAATTTTGACTCAATGTCAAAATTCATGTGTTCGCTTTAGCGGAAATAGAACAACAACCAAAAAGAAAATAAAACCTCTGCACAAAATTTCATGCAAATACCTTGCAAAATTTCATGCAAATACCTGCACAAAATTTCATGCAAATACCTTGATAGGGGTTCAAAAGCCCACAGATTTTCAGTTCAGTATCTGAAAGAGTTGTTCGGATAATGTCATTAATGTTCTTAAGATGTTAATATAGTAAATGACTACTCACGGAGAACCATGTTTTCAAATAACACACATTTTGCTAACAAAAGGGAAAAGTGACCATCGATTGTCTCATATGAGCAAAGTGGTAAAGTAAACTGGTGCTTCCCATCTCTTTCCTCTCATTGTCTGGGAAAGCATGCAATCCGTTCAGAACCTAATAACTTTAATAGTTTATGAACGTTAAATCATCTACCAGTGATAATTTGCAATCATTATTTATCTAAGCCATCCAAGAATAACTGTCTGTAATAGTTAAACTCCCACATCCCAAATATGTCCTCATTTCTAATCAGTAGCTTCTTGAATCGTTGGAAAGAGAACACATACAACAATTAAACTTTAGTTCAGATGGGAAGAGTTATTTTATACGGCTAGCTTGGCTCGGGCTCAATTCGGATCACCTCTAGTTTGTGCATCAAAATCAATGCACAAAGCATTGCAAACTGAAATAAATTCCACCTTTTGTTGATGTTTTTGATTGTTATACTTTTGCATAATAAACCGCAACATAAAACTTCTTTCATACTCACATTTGCATATCTCTTATCAGACTACATTCCTGCCAAGTTTCGTGATAGTAGCTCGATTTCTTCTGGGTGCATATATTTTTTTGTGACAGAGTGTATTTGCATGCTTGCACAAAGTACAGTGAGTACATAAATGAATATCCCAACTTTGCAAGGCTATTGAAAGAAAACTAAACAAAGTACAAACTTGGTGTTCATCGGAAATCAAAAATAACAGGTGAAAGTTTAAATTCGACGTAGTCATAAGTATTCAATATGAGTCCCTTTAGTTAACACGAAGGATATCGAGGTGGTACGATAACTCATCTCACATTCTTTTCAGCATGTCTGGTGGGACGGTTTGAAAGGGTGCAAATATGTGTGTCTTAAGTTTGTCAACGTCATTTGGTAGCGGCGGAATCGTTTCCAACTAAGTTAGTGTGTGGTGCACGATGTGTCAGTTGCGCATTATAGGCCCCATTTTCTTTCGCACCGATGTGTACCTGAACCTTTTTGAACACCTGATATTTGATGTAACCCCAGAAAAAAAAAAGTTTGTACTTTGTTTAGTTTTCTTTCAATAGCCCTGCAAAACTGAGATATTCATTTATGTACACAATGTATATTAATACCTTGATACATTTATGTCTTTTTTTTAGATGTCAGGCGAGAATAAATTAAAACCTACTGGTCCAAGGAAGGTAAAATATTTATCTTATTTTTATTAGTTCTATTGGATTATATTTTATATAGTCAATGTGTATTAGTCAATGTGTATTTATTAAGCATAGTTAAATGTTGGAGAAACATTGAATTGCTGCACCAAAATTAAATGAAATGTCTTACGTAACATAATTACACAAATTTATTTTTGGCTGCAAAAGTTGTCTTCAGCTACAGTATGGATGGTAAATTTATTTTGTATACACTTCTACTATAAAATAAATGTAGTTTCATGCGCATACACAAATTTTGGTTCATTCATAAAATATAAAATAATAGTAAACAAAAATGTTTGTGCAATGGATGAAGCATTTCTAGCAAACCATATAATCTTAAAAGAAATGTTCTTCATAAACTACTATTAGTATAACAGTTTTCAAACATCAGGAATGATAGAGAAACAGGTGAAATAAGTAAAGGAAGTCTTCAAAAATGTCACATTCTCACATTACCTATGTACAGTCGAACCCCGTTATAGCGAACCCGGTATATAACGAACTCACGGCTATAACGAACGAAAATTTTGGTCCCGCCGTTTTTCTATTGTACGTAATTTAATTAGTATTGTGTCAGTTTAATGTAATCGATTTTAGTCGATTTAATTCATTAATGATCATTTTTAATAGATTTTATCAATTTTTTAATACATCATTATTGAATACACATTACAACTTAAGAGTTAATCATTTTGTGAACTCTAGCATTTTTCTCAACGGTTCGGATATAGCGAACCACCGGATAAAGCGAACAAAACCTTTGGTCCCTTGAAGTTCTTTATAACGGGGTCCAACTGTATAGGGTGATTCACTAGAGTGAAGCCCCGAATATTCTGTAATAACTCTCGCTAGGACGAAACAATCTGAACGAAACAACGTACAATGTGCTTCTCAATAGACGGCCCATCACATCACAGTGTTCTCGAATAAAGCGTGGTTCCGTTTGTCCGGTTATGTTAATATTGGAAAATACCCGTACACGAGACGCTGAAAATCCCTTTACCACTCACCAAACCCCGCTCCATGATCAAAAAGTTAGTGTGTGGTGCACGATGTGTCAGTAGCGCATTATAGGCCCCATTTTCTTTCACACCGATGTGTACCTGGACATTTTTGAACAGTTCATGAATCAACTGGATGATTATGAGTTGACGGAGATTAATTCCAGCAAGATGGAGCAACGTGTCCCACATCAGAAAGGAGCATGGGGGAAATTGAATCTTTAATCAGCAACAGAGTAATTTCAAAGCGGCTTTGGCCTCCAAGGTCACCAGATCTGACACAACCAGACTTCTTCCTTTGGGAAAAATCTATCGAAACAAGCCTTGTTCTGTAGAAGACTTAAGGAAAAACATCCAACGTGATATTGCTGCTATTCCCCTCGATATCCTTGCTCCATTGTTCAGGAACATGGAGGGCCGAGTCGAAATGCGTGTGGCAGAAAACGGAGAACACTTCCAGCATCGCATCTAATGCAAACGATTGCACATGCATTAAGGTTTGTAGTGTATTTTTAGTTGTTGTTGTTCAGATTGCTTCATTCTAGTGAAAGTTGCAACAGAATATTTGGGGCCTCTTTCGAGTGAATCCCTCTATAGTTAACTTTGTAGAATACCGGTTCCATGGCTAGGAAATCCAACTTCAAATACCACTCCTTATTTCAATTTCATATTTTCAGCCGCCCACCTCATATAGTTGTTAGGATTACAAGCTCCCAAAAAGGGGCCTCGGGTTTATATTCCAACTAAGGAATGGATGTTCCTGTATTTTCCCTCATAGGGAGTAGCAGTGATTCGCTTATATGCTGATCCCATAACAAGACAGCCAACAAAACCGTGGTGTCGATGAGCGAATGTCCGCAGGGCAAAATGCCTGCCTCGGTGGATAAAAGAAGGGAATTTTAAAAATGTGTTGACTTTGAAACAATACAAATAGATAATTTCCTTCAAATAATGGCACATTCTCAGTCCACCTTTTGACCTCCCTAAGCGTAGTGCTGTTTAGATAAGAAATGTATTTCCTCTCGTCTTTTATAAAATCTCATTCTAAATAATTATCACTCTAAAATTTGTTATGACTGAAAAAGGAGATGTTTCACTCCAAATGAATTTTGATAGCTATAATTTTAAATTTCCTTGTTTCCTATAAAATAATCTTATTTTCTGCGTAATCAATTTAACAGAATCCAATGAGGCTAAATGTAACATATTGTTCTCAAAACTGAGATATAGAGGGTGTTTAAAGAATTTATATCAAAGAAAACAAGAACATAAAACACTGCTCTAACATATCAATTATCTACTTGATGAGCATTTTCAAACGCACACTGAAAATAAAAAAGGTGGCGTGGGGATAAGCGGTTGTTAGACCGTAAGTATTCTTTTCGTCGTGAGAATATATCATGTTAAATTTTCATGAAAAAGTACTGTATTGATTTATTTCAGTAGTTTGCTAGAATCATATTATTTTTTTTCTTCTTTCTTAAGGACTACAATAACAACATTTTGCCAGAACAGGGCATCCCATTGAGTATACAAGTAAGTATCTACTTGGTATCTTATACACTCATACCATATCCCTTGAGCTGCTTCTTTTTGTTAAATATTTCATTTATGTGAGCAGAAGGGCCAAAACATTATGGACGTATATCATTTTTTAACTAAACTTGAATTCCTGTTTACCATAAACCAGTGACATCTAGTGGATAAGGGACTAAAAAAACTTTGTTTGCTATTAATAACCAAAAATTAACATGGAAATTTCAAAAGCTAATTCGGCTTTTTTACTCAAGAGCATAGTTGGAGAACGCTACACAGTAAACAAAGGCTGGGAAATGTTAGCAATTTCAAGCAGGAAATTTTTAGCAATTTATAGTGACTACTTTAAATTTTTTATGACCCCTGACTTGTTCATTTATTTTGGTACTATAATTTTGTATTATCTAGTAGATCCATTTTTCACTATTGTCAGAGATAATGAAGCAAAACCTGGTAGAAGGATGAAATGGCGCGAAAAATTCTGCATGTGCAAATGATATAATAACAGTCCATTTTCTGAATTATGTCCCCATTAAATAATATATATATATATATATATATATATATATATATATATATATATATATATATATATATATATATATATCTGATCCTATGATCCTATTCGCGCAAACAGAAAATTTTTCCGAGCTTTATTTCTTTTATTATGAATTTTTGAACTTTGCACGAATTTATGACGCACCCGGTATATATATATATATATATATATATATATATATATACACTATCTACCAATAAGTATTTGGACACCTGTGATAGGAAAAAAAAACAAAATTTATTCATATTCAATAGTTGTTACAGCCTCCACGAGAGGCAATTACAGCCTCAGGGCATGCTTTCCTCATGTCCTTCTATGGCGGCTAGTGGTGTTTTCTTCCACTCAGCTTGGAGAAGATATGTAAGTTCCTTCACCGAATTTGGATGGTTGTTGCACTCTTTAATTCGGCGGTCCAACTCGTCCCAGAGGTTCTCGATAGGGTTCAAGTCTGGGCTCTGGGCAGGGCAGTCTATTCGGTTAACCCCATTGTCACCATACCAATCCATGGTGGACCTCGCAACATGACAGCTGGCGTTGTCGTTCTGGAAGTATCAGTTGTTTAACCCGTAAAACTGCCAGAACGTAGGAAGCACACTGTTATCCAAAATAGTGCAGTAGGCGTCGGCGTTGAGCTTACCATGAATTGGGACCAAGGGTCCCAGTCTATACCAGTAGAAACACCCCCAGACCATAATTCCACCTCCGGCGAACTTTATTGTGGGCCCATTGCATTCTGGCAGGAGGCGTTCTCAAGGCAGACGCCAGACCCAGACCCTGCCATATGAGCGGTAGAAGGTGAACCTTGATTCGTCGCTCGAGAACCCGTTCGCACTGATCTACAGTCCACTTTCGTTGTGCTTTGCACCACATTAACCGAGCAGCGCGGTTGGTCTTTGTGATCGCAGGCTTATGGGCGACAGCACGACTATGAAGATCAAGCAGATGTGCTTCCTTACGGATGGTATTCATCGAAACAACACTCTCGGATACCTGTTAAAACTCCTGGAGTATGTCCCGAGTCATCGGTTGGGTGCGTTTCTTCTGAATTTCTCTGGACAGCACCCGTCGGTCTCTATCTCCCAATTTTGTGGGTCTGACGACTCGGGGCACATTGCGACAATTTTTTTTACGCTAACATTGCTCACATTCTACTTCTGAATAACATAGGCCACTGTCGATTTTGGGTAATTCAGCTCGCTAGATATGTCCCCTCAAGTATCGGTCATTTCTCTGATACCCGACGATTACACCTTTCTCGAAATCAGATAACTCTGTACTTCGGGGCATCTTGCATGCGACTAATGCCAATGTTGTTTCCTACACGATATTTAACGGCGTAGGGGGTTATGTATATCAGGACCGTAGATATCGTCATTTGCATGGGTGTCCAAATACTTATTGGTAGATAGTGTATAAATATATCCCTCATTTAATCTGATCGACCGTCATTTAAGTCTGAGAAGACGTTAAGGTTTCCAAATAATCAACCAACCAACCAAATTTAAGGTAGCTGACTAGTTTATGTAACTTTAAACAGTTGAAATATAAGTAAACTTGAATGTTAGTTTTACAACTTTAAATAAATAAGAACACTTAATGCTATACATTGGAAGGCGTGCCATAGTAACATTAGCATGAAATATTTGTAAATGTGATACGCTTGTTCGCTAATCAGTTTACATATCTAATGAATCCTATGTGTAAATAAATAAGAAGTCTCTATGCAAAGTGCTCATGTTTTTAGATTCTTAAGTACTCGTACTTTGATTTTTCCTTTACTAGGTGGATAATCATATGGATCTCAGAGAATACACATTTGTAGGAGAGAAACCGGTAATATAATTTCCCAAAATTTCAATTTTAGATTTTTACTCTAACATTGCTCATTTTTTTTCTTTTTATCTTATCAATGAGACACGCAGGGAGTATTCGACATGATGTCCATATTATGTTATCATTCATTTCAAAATGCTACACAATTTAAAACGCCTCTTTTACCGTTAAATACGATAAGAATTTTGCAGTTATTTTCACAAAATTATAGTTGATTCAGATTTTACTAAAGGAAGAAAATTTCAACATAGCAATTCATTGTCATTGTGAAACGATCTTTTGTGTGAGAGTAATGCACTCTCTGGAAGAGTTTATATGGTTTTATGTGGTTTATTTGATTTTTGGTACCATAAGGGGGGGGGGCAATCCTAGCCAGCGCAATTTTGACCCTCCTCTGATTGGACAGCTCCTCGTCGCTTTCCCCTATGCACCATAACATTTGGTAAAATTTTCGAATCTACGGATTTAAAGAGCCAACTTCTCATAGATGTGAATGTTTAAATGCTACACTGTGACAGTGCATCGTATTTACTAAGACATACATATTGAAATCTTCCTTCATAATCTAGCACACAAAACTCTGACACCTCTAGAACCGCTTTAAGTTGATAACTTATGCAGGCTCAGTAATTAGTTTCGATAACCATCAAGTCAGCTTAATGCATATTTTTAAACCATTGCCTTGTTTCTGTAAATGAGAATGTCCTTTTGCTAATTTTGGGAGAGCTAATTGCCCATTCTCTTTCTTTAGAAATTATTCATTAATGAGTAATTAAAAAGTGTGATTGAACATAAATGAAATTATTATGTGATTTTATTACTTACTAGCTAAAGTACTCGGCGTTGCCCGATTTTCAAAAAATAATATGCCTATGTTTTAATCTGAAATATCATCTATATCTATACAAAATTTCAGCTCAATTGAAGCAATACTTTTTCACTTATAAAGGAACAAACATAGGCCTACTTGAAATAATCAATAAATTTCACAGTTTCAATGAAACACGCTGATTTTTGAATAAAGTTCAATAATTCAAGTTCGATTTACGCAAATTGTGCATAAAATTGTACATAAATTCAAAAACATAAAGTTTATAAGTTAAATAAAGTTCTGTAATATTATACCAATAAATTTCCAGTTGATAGCCAATAAATTGTAAATCTTTTTTATCTTAAATGTCCAATAAAAAGCGTAGTTCCAAATGTAATTTTCTTCAATAAAACCTTAAATGTTCAAAAATCTTTTTTGTATTTATCAATACCTCTTCCACTTGAATCTTTAAAATATTACATGTTTTACTGATAATAAATGAAAATGTTGTTTGGTGTGTTGCTATGGTAACTTGACTATGGTAGATAAAGAAAATTCAAATGTTAAATGTTTTACTGATAATAAATGAAAATATCGTTTGATGTGTTGCTATGGTTACTTGACTATGGTTGACAAAGGAAAAGTTGTAAAGGTGAAGGAAGCATCAGCTCAACATTTAGGCCCCAAACTTTCTTACTACTGATCAGATATACATAATATATAGCCTATGTCCATCTGGAATAATGTACCTTTCAAATATTGAAAGAATTTTTCAAATAGGTGCAGTGGTCCAGGAGATTACTCTCCACATACAAAATCCCCTCTCTCTCTTTATATATTAGTATAGATTTTCGTTCGCCTCTCATCGAATTCACCTTTATTCCTAATTTATCATTTTTAAACATCTCATATTTTTTGCTATTCTTATTGGCGATTTGAGAGCGTTATGGGTCCAAGTTTATTCAGAGCTCTGTTAATCATAGTATGAATAAATGGAGTGTCACTTATCTAGCGAGCCCTATATTCGTTAGAACGCTCTAGAACAAGCGTGTCAAACTCAAAGGCTGACATGGGCCAAATAAACAAGGTTTAAATTTATGTGGGTCCAAAAAAAAAACTTCAAAATCAATTTTTGTAGAAACGTGGGGTTTATTTCGAAAAGCATAGTTTTAAAAAACAAGAACAACAATAATATTAATGTTTTCTACCTGACAATTTTTGTTCTTGAACATTAACTTACCAGAAACTGAATAATTACACAAATTAATAAGCGTTCTGCGAAAGCGAAATATAACCTGTTTTACACCCACCAAACAAATCATCTCGTACAAAACCACTTACTGACTAGACTATACTAGTCTTGCATGCGGTAGTCGCCTGCTAAAATACTCACTGCTAGTGGGGGATATGGTGGACCTGTGAGTAAGGCGCATAAAGTGACACGATATTTACATACCGTTATAATGTCTGGACCTGGGAGACAAAAATAATAGTTGAGGGCGGTGAGTTTGACATACCCGAATTAAGACATCTGTGGTGCAACTTTTAGCCAATGGGATGCCGAAGAAACGATAAACTAGTACAGCAGTTTCGCTGACGTCATCGCTTTCACGAGTATTTGAAACCTACGCCGTGTTCGTTTTCGGGATGTATTTGGCAGAGCATAGTTCTTTAGGCCTAAAAACAGCTTTTGGAAGGAATTTCATGAAATCTTCAGTTATGACGTCATGTGGTGGAGACCGTATCATCCCGTTCTCCTGGGGACTTTAAAAAACTCGCAAATTCGAGTATTCTGGTAGAAATGGTGCGCTTGTGTGGAAGTCTCATAAGGTGATACGATATTTACGTACCGTTATATTGGCTGGACCTGGGCCGCACAAATAATCGTTCAGGGCCGCATGCGGCCCAAGGCCTCGAGTATGACATGCCTGCTCCAGGATCTTATACTCCCAAGAAACTGAATTGGCATGCCTTTAAGCCCACTGGTTAAAAGACTTTCACGTGGGACGTTAAGGACATGGCTTTTTCCCGCAGTCTTTTTTGCGGGGGGGGGGGGGGGCTTTATAGGATCTCTGTTCCCTCTTTCTTTTCTGACAGTTGAACTTTAGTCCTTTTCTTCTGCATTTCCTCTTTTTTTCAGTTTCCAACCATCCCTTCAAGAACTTCCCATAATCAGGTGAGAAGAAATCTAAAAGTATCTAGATTACATGGTTCTCAAGCCTTTTCCCTGTCTTACTGCATGAGTGCAGCCCAGAAGCAGAACCTAATTTTTAATGCAAAGTTTTTGAGGACCTTTCCAACAGCCTCAGGACTCTCCGCTTACATCATCTTGTGATTTTTATTGTTTTCCCTATCACGTCTTCTAACTCGAAATATTCTGAGATTACACGAAACTATTGTATAAGATTATTTGAAAGTTGTGTGTTTAGGAGAAGTTCTTTAGTTCTATGTTAAACTGCATCCCATAATTTATTTTAATTATTGGAAATTGCGTTTCTGGTTTAGTCTGTTACAGATGCCCATAAATTAATATACCTGATGCTGGTTTTCAGAGTACTCTTCTATTTTTGTCAGCGGTTTTCCTAAATTCCTGTTATTGCTTAATGAAAATTTGTTTCTTAATTTATAAGCCCTCTCTTACTATGCAAGCTCTTTTGTGCTTAAAATTAGAGAATGAAGGGGCATTACTCCGGGGAACTTATGTAGCAGCCAGGGTCCCCCTTTCTGATCTGTATGATCTGTATCATTGACTAATGATAATTGGAAACGATTTTGCAGTTTTAAGATTTTGCACTAAATATTTTGAACTAAGTTTTAAAACGACAAGACACTTTTATTGACTCACTAGATCGTTAATAATTTCATTACTCATGACGCAGTTCGTGTAAAATGTTTTCTTTGTGGGCAGGAAACTTTATACTATAAATACGATGTACTATGTCTTTGCCTTCCTAAAGGCATCTTCCGACCATGGTCTTATGTTGCTATACATCTGTTAATCCGAATGCAACTTTGAAATATAGCAACATAGCAACCTTATAAGATTTTAGAGGTAATTAACTTAAATTGTTTTATTGTGTAATTCCCTGGTTCTTCACATCGATAAATGTACACCCCAAGAAACGAAATGGATACCCAAAATTTCTCCATACTTTACCATGAAGATTCTAAAACATTTATGAAACCTTGCAAGAAGAGACTATATTTGATTATATGTTGATATTTTTGTATGGTTTTTCTCTGCTGTTCATGATTTAGATATATTTATGTTATATTATTTTTTCTCTAGCAGAAACGTTACAAAGGAATTCGTATTTGAAAACTCAGACTGTGAGCTTCAACTTTGCTTCTTGGTTAGAAATTTGTGATCTTGGAATCATTTCTCATACTTCACCAATATCTAGAAGACTTCTTTCATATATTGGAATATCAGAAGTTTTCCTTCTGGAAATTCTTTTAGTAAATATTTTTTATCTGTGTTTCATTCTTATTGTTTTCAGAGCCTTTGCTGCCCTGAACAGAAATTAATTTCAGTCGAATACATAATTCATTTTGTTATGTACAATAAAGAAACCCATTAAAACATTCTTATGTTTGATAAAAAATACTCTGTAGAATTAACAAAGTTTTTGTTTGTTTTATTCAACACAAGGTTGCAGATAAGTTATGGTGGAAAATTACGAGTTAGATAGAGGAAAAAATAGTCGATGTTAACCTCTATAAAATTCCCACATTATAAGCATTTTACTAAATGTTTTGCAGATAGGACTGTTAAATTAAATAAATACGATCTCTTATAATCTATATAAATAATCCTTATTGTCCACATTTATATAATTGCACACATTATCGAAACTTTATTCAAATTTTTTATCTGTGAAACGCACACTCAAATAAACGATCATCTAGAGGAGAAAAACAAAATAGGTTTCTACAAATAAACTGGCAAATATACCGGGTGGTTATAATTAAACTTCCGCAACAAACGGCATCCTACAGAGCAAACGGGTGAATGGAATGCAACGAAATTTCGTATATGGGCTATACACGAGATGAGCTCGCGGAATTTCGAAAAAAAAAAATTCTAGTTGCAAAAAATCCACTAGAGGGAACCTTTTCGAGAAAAACATGAAATTTAACACAATAAACGACCAAAACGGAATACATAAACAATTTGAACGTTGATTGACTAGTTTTTGATCACCTTCTCATCGAACCACATTAAATAAAGAAAAGAAAGTTAAGCAGCGGGTTTCTCATTCGAAAACCTCATTTGAATGTTGTTGGTTTGTGAGGAGATCGTCTTACAGAGTATAATATAATACGTATAAGGAGAAACGGCTAACAGCACGTGTCGGAATTCGATAGCGACAGGATCATGGCCTATCGAGAGTGCGGTTTATCGTTCCACGATATTGCTACTCGCATTGGTCAAAATCCAACGACTGTCATGCAAATAAGGAATCGATGGGTTCAGGAAGGCCATAGTGAACGCCATGCATGATCTCAACGGCCTCCCGCCACAAGTATCCGCACGAACAGTGCGACGACGTCTGGAGCACCATGGACAGTCTGCACGGCGACCATTATTGCGGCTTCCTTTGACACTGCAGCATAGAGACGCGCGACGACAGTGGTGCGCCCAACGACAAAACTGGATACAGGAGTGGCACCATGTCGTCTTTTCAGACGAGTTCCCGTTCTGCGTGCAGCATCATGATGGGCGTATCCGTGTCTGGAGGCACCAAGGAGAATGCACGTGGCCTGCCTGCATTCGATATCATCATACGGGCCCTGAACCTGGTGTGATGGTATGGTCATCCATTGGGTACACAACACGAACACCTCTTGTTCGCGTCGTCGGTAATTTGAACAGTCAGCGTTACATTTCTCAGATCTTAAAGCCAGTGGCTGTGCCCTATTTTTGAGGTCTCGGAGACATCATCTTTCAACAAGATAATGCAAGATCGCATGCTGCCCGTCGTGTCCTGACCTACCTCGACACAGAGGGTGTTCGACTTTTGCCCTGGCCAGCATGTTCTCCAGATCTCTCACCCACTGAAAACATCTGGTCATGGGTTGCTGAGAGACTGAGCCGCCACAGCTCTCCAGTCACTACGATTGATAAAGTGTGGCATAGACTTGAAGCAGCATGGAATGACTTGCCCGTATCTGGCATCCAAGCCCAGTTCGACTCGATGCCTAACCGAGTTGGAGTCGTTTTAGCTGCCAGAGGAAGGGGCTGTGTTTACTAATTTCGGACCCTGTTGCCTACAAATTTAATCATGATTTCTTCCTACTATTCTGTATACGTACAAAAAGTAAAGTTTTGTTAACCGAGTTGGAGTCGTTTTAGCTGCCAGAGGAAGGGGCTGTGTTTACTAATTTCGGACCCTGTTGCCTACAAATTTAATCATGTTTTCTTCCTACTATTCTGTATACGTACAAAAAGTAAAGTTTTGTTATTTGCTTTCCTTCCTGGTGTTGCAATTTTAATGGCCATCAGTGTATACACGGAACAACTGGTGTCATGAAAATAAATTTTATATTTTATGATGTTAAAATTTGCCATTTGTGTACATCGAGTTGAATGGTCAAACAGGTTGTCCCCATACCATTAATAAATCAGGATTTTGTTAAAAGAATAATTTTCGATGATTCTTTAAAATCTACTTTTTAATCATATTTTCTATATCGGAGTCTACTACTTTGTAGCACAGCTATTTATTACATGGCTACATTGTTCTGCTTGCAGCACTGTCTTGAAAAAATTCGTTAAGATAAGGAATGAGTAAATTATATATTAGGCATTTTTATCGGATTTTCAAGTTCGTGGATATCTTATTAAGACAGGAGGAGTGGTGAACTTTTTTCACATTGCGGTAGATTTTCAAGCTCAAAACAACCCCTTTAACCAAAAGAAAGTAAAATCGCAGTTTCCTATAACTTTGGTAATTGTTCTATAGCAAAATACACGTAGATTTTGAATTTACACATAAGCCAGTCACTATATTACGTAGGGTGAGTGTCCCAAATATCGCCCCTGTGCCTAATATCGCTTACTCGTGCTCCCGAAGTACGATTTGCGCTATGTATGAGAAAATGCAGTAACTTCTTAGTTCTGGGTTGAACTAACAGCGGCACTAGCAACAAAGCTCTTATCACTGACAACAGAAACTATATGGCATCTGAAGTTGTTTTGGCTGTTGTCTTCGTAAATTTTGTCTCCAAAGAATCCAGTGAATGACCAGGTAGGTGCATCCAACTTCTAATTTTGCTTATACCATTTGAAAGTTCATTAAACAGAGAATACAGAGGTGATATTGTTTTGCTAGCAACGCCTTTAAACAGGTGCTCCTAATTTCACCTGGTAAGCGGTAATATTTACAGAGGTAGGCGATATTAGGAACCGCTCTGGGTTTCACTGGAAATTTCAATTTTTTTAATTCAGCTACATAACTTAAAATGGCACTGGTTTTGGAGCTGTTGATCTCGGGATACCAAAGGAAATAGTTCTTAGTGATGTTCTTTGAGTTTCCAGCCTAATCAGAAACTAAAAAATGGATGAATTGTCGAAAAAATGTTAGAGTAGGTGATATTTGGGACACTTACCCTATTTATTTTCCTTAACGTTTTCTCCTTATATAGAGCTTATTCATCAGTTCCTGGAAAACTACAAAGCCTTAGTTAGCAAGATATAGGAAGTATCCTATAAATTCATAAACTTTTCAATAACTTATAAATTTTTAAATATTTTATGTATTAGATTGCTGTTTGTAAGAAGATTTTTTTAAGAGAGAGCGGGGGGGGGGGGGGGGGGGGAGAGAGAGAGAAAGGAAGAAATAAATTCGTTCAAGGTATCACTGTTAGGAAATGAGAGATTTGATGATCGTTAGAATAGCACAAAAATCTATTCATATGTAAGATACCCTTTACGTATCACAACGATACTTGTTTCAATCCTCGAGAGATTCCAGAATCTAAGTAGGTTAGAATGCCAATTACAGGTGCATGCCTTATAACAGGGTGATAGCAAATGACTTCGGAGCAAACGGCTTCTTATGAAGGCGCTTACTCAGGTTTTAAATAGCTCTATAACCAAAAGTATGTTAATGTCACAATGTCAAGTCCGGAGCCATATACTGTAGGGTTTTTCATTCTTCTTTTTAAATAAATGTCCTAATGAAAACTGTGTTGGGTGATTTTGCGTGAGGTGTACTTCCTCCAGCATGGACGTATTTTTGTGAAGGTGAATTTGTTCAGGGAAGTATAAAACGACGCTTTCGCAAAGGAGTTGGAAGTAGCATTCTGCAATTACTGAACACATCGTCCACTTCCTTGTTGCAGACGACTCTCCAAGAAAAAACTAGCAAAGAAAGGTGAATGGAAGCAGGCCGGCCGTCAGGGTGGGGCAGGGGGGACAAAATCCCCGGGGTCCGGGTTTCCAGGGGGCCCGGTTAAAATAAGAGTTGTCTAAAAAAATGTATACAATGTTCAAATATTGAGTGGAGAGGGGGCCCGCTGTATTATTTTGCCCCCGGGCACTGGCTCAGTTGACAGTGGCCCTAAATGGAAGGAAGTCTCGTGGAATTACAAATCACGGTGAAGGCAAAGGCTCCCCTGTGTAAGCAGGCTGACAATCCTTCAGACTACAAAATAATTTAAACACTTTTGGATTAATGTACTACATATTTTGTGTTTTAAACGGGTAGAAGACTATAAAGGTTTTAGGAGGGTTAATCAACATTTAAGCAACCATAGAGGGCGTTTAGGGCCAACACCATCCCGAGATCCTGAAATTCGGTAGAAAAAAAAGGTAATTCTAAAAAAAATTTCATCAACCCTCCCCCTCCTACTGCCAGATTTCTCGTTCAGAAACAGGAAATCCCTATAAAGTAATTCCGGTTGGACGACTGCTCGCCAACACTATTCCAACCTCTAATCCCAACCCTAAGGTCACTAATTGATTTGCACCCACACATTTGTTATTTAGGTTGACCCGCGAGGGGAAAAAGTGAAACTATAAGTGGAAGTATGGATATGGTTTATTTTCTACCTCTACCGTATGTGACCCGCACACCTAGACATATACAAACAAATCCCAAAATTTTATCAGAGGTTTAAAAAAAAAAAATCGACCCATTGTCAACTACATTCTTCGTTTCTATTACTGTCAACCGCCAAATGAAATGCTTATTTTCCTTTCTCTGCTCTCTTATAGATGGCGCCACAAATCATGAATGGTTCAATCACGGCCTGTAAATTCATATAGGTAACTAGCTGAATACCCGTGCTTCGCTACGGAGTACATTCAAATTAAATACAACGGTTAATGTATGCAATTATTGCCAAAAAAAAATCGTAACGGATAATTTTATAGACAAAATAATGTAGAAGAAAATATTCAAATTAAATACAACGGTCAATGTATGCAATTAATTTGTATGTTTAATATCCATAAAACATACTAATTTGAATTAAATTCTTAAAATAATTCCATCTCAATTAACCTAGTGGTTAAATTTTATCTTTTACCATACTTCAATATTTTTTTTGTCAATTTATTTCGTTGTTATGCACGTGACGTAAAATTAATTTAAAGTATCACAAAAAGAAAAGAAACCACGTGATCGGCATTTAATAACTGAAATTCTAAAAATTAATCTTTAAAAATTTACCAAAAATCAGAAAATGGAGACAGAGATTCGAAAAAGATTTCATTTTAAAGGAATATTTATGATCTTTCTCGTGACATAAATTTTATAACCCTCAGATTATTATTTTAAATGCAAACTTTAAAGAATGTTACAAAAACAGCTTAAAAATTTAATTTAAAATAATCTAAGAACTTTTCAAAAATATTTCTTAGTGCACCCCTACACTATAAGAAGAATAGCAATGCAAAATTTCAGCCCTTTAGGTCCAGCGGTTTGGTCTGTACATTATCTGTCAGTCAGTCAGTTAGTCAGTTACGGAACTGTTTTATATATACAGATGATGTAGGTTTATTCTTTCAATAAATATAGTAATCAACTTTTCACAAATGAAAAGGTACAGAAACTAGTTCAAAACATTTTTCTAAACAGTTATAATTGAGATCATCATACCGAATGATAAAGTTAAGTCATAATAATTACAAGATAAAAAGAACTTTTTATATACCATGTTTTTAAATTTTCTGTTGAATCATATAAACTTGACAATTCTATGTATTAATAAATACTTTTTAAAAAAATTTTTGATGAATTATCCCATCAACTTTAAAGAAAATGAAGTTAATTGGAAGTTAATTTGCGTTTGACTTTTCGTTCCCGTCTCGGCCGATAGATGGCTGCACCAGTCTACAACACAAAATTAACGGAAAATAACTGAAAATTAATTTTATTCAGCTTAAAGATGGCTAAAAGTATTTAAAAAATGCATTGTCATAGTGTTCTGGGCTACTCTAAAAGTTTCAAATGTCTAGCTAGTCCGGAAGTTAGTTAAAAATCGATTGCAAGATTTGTAAGGGACAAACACACAAACAAACAAGGAAGCAAGTTAATAAAAACATGGTAAAAAGTATATTAAACTTTTACTTTGGAGACTGCGAAAATGTTTGACATTTAGAAAAACCATGACAAAGCTTTATATGACAAGGTAGGGACGGAAGATGGTGATTTCTTTTTTTTTTTCATTTAGTGGATGGGTGGGCAGGATTGAAAAATTGAATATTTTCTTAAAGCTTACAGGCAATTTGTGTAATACTTATACAGTTGAAATAGTTTAAAAATATATTGAAATAAAATTCCTTCAATCAACAAAATTCATGTCTAAGCATCCAAATTTTTATCCACGTTAAAAAAAAAAAAAAATCTAGGACAGGAGATTTAAAATGTTTGTTCACCCAAACAAACGCAAATTAAATCTTCGTGATTGGTTTGAAGAGTTTATACGATGATAAAGGATTTCGTTTACCTTGCATTTTGCAAATGCATCTAAGACGCAGTATGAATTATAAATATATATATATATGTGTGTGTGTGTGTATTTCCAATGTTGATAACAAAAATGCCATGAAGGCAAAAAACGATAATGAGGAAATATATGGCAACTGAGCAAATCTGTTGTGCTATTCGACGCTCCGCCACCCAGTTCCGTTCCTACTCAGTCGACGGGAAGCGTGGAAATTTGAATATGAAGAGAATATGAGAGGGTTAATTCTATCCAGTTTTCCCGACGATCAAACAGCTTGCAAAAAGGGTCGGAAAGGGCTCTTAGAAAGTCGTGATTCCGTTGCTGAAGAAGTCATGGATCATTTCTTTCTCTCCCTCCTGGTTTTGGAGCTGGTTGATCTCAGGATACCAAAGGAAATAGTTCTTAGGGTTGTTCTTTGAGCTTCCAGCCTAATCAGAAACTAAAAAGTGGATGAAATGTCGAAAAAAAGATAGGGTAGGCGATATTTGGGACACTTACCTTACCAGCGCGCAGTGAACTGTAATTAATAATTGCTCATATCCTTTTTAGCTATTTGAGTTTTTATTATATTTATTATTTATTTATTATTTTTTATTTTACTGTAATTCTTAAAAATTACCGAAGGTTTGGTTAAGCCTTAAAAACTATTTCTATATTATAAAAAATAATCATTCATATTTACCAATCTCAATACATCAATAACTTAACAAATTTTATGTAAAATAAATAAATAAATAACTTTTAAAAACTGGCTTTTTTTTTTTACTTAAAAAAAATTAATTCTAGATGAACGAGAAGATATCAAAAAAATTATCTGGCGCTCAAAATAGAAAAAGACGATCATGGCGTGAAGGGATAAAACATAAATTAGCCGGATCATTAAATAAAATTCTTGAATCTGAACCATCAACAGCACTTAAAAAAAGGAGGGAATTTTCAGAAACAAACGAAACAAGCACTTCTAGTACCTCTACTTCAAAAGAAACCATCGAGAGTCCATCGGGAGAAGAAGATCAAACCGTACAAGATAACTTAGAAGACATTGATGTATCATCTATAGAAGATGTAACTGACCTCAACTTAGATTTTACTTCGGAAAAACTACAGGCTGCAAATTTTAGTTTAAATTTTAATGATTCAGGTACTTGGCCAAAGGTTTGTCAAAAAAAATGATAGATCGTTTAGTTGAAAACTGTCTGCGTCAATTAGTTCTTAAGAATTTTCCTAAAGACGCGTCAGGTTTCATGTTTTCCGAATCATTATCATCGAAGGTTACCAAACGGAGAAAAAATAGTTAGAAGTTACTTAGTTTATTCAGAATCACGAAATTCGGTATTTTGTTATTATTGCAAAATATTTGCTGATCAAAAAATTAAACGTACTGATGAACACAGTTGCAATGATTGGAAACACCTAAGTCACATTCTAAAAAAACATGAAACAAGTGCCACGCACATTAAGAACAGTTCAAAATATAGCGAACTCAAAATGGCGTTAAGTAAAAAATGTACAATAGATTCAACACAACAAAGATTATGTGAAACTGGAAAAAACTATTGACAATCTGTTATAGAAAGATTAATTTATATGATACAATATTTGGCAAGGCAATGTATAGTTTTTAGAGGTACGTCAAAAAAAATTTATGATAATAACAATGGTAATTTTTTTTAAATTAGCAGAAACAATTGCTAAGTTTGATTCGATAATGGCAGAACATTTACGTCGTATACAAGCATCCGAAAAAAAGAACAGTTCACATTATTTAGGTGATAGCATACAAAACGAAATAATTAATATTATATCCAAAGCAATATAACAAAAAAAATTTTAAATGTTTAATGAATCAAAATATTTTTCTATAATTCTTGACACTACCCCGGATTTAAGTCATATCGAGCAACTTACCATTGTTATTCGATTCGTTTTCCACAATAAATACTGCAGAAATTCGCGAACATTTTTTAGAATTCGAATCAATAGACAATACTACTGGTCAAGGACTATTTGAATTTATAATAAATCATTTAAAATCATTAAATATTAATATTTCGGATTTACGTGGGCAAGCATATGATAATGGTGCCAACATGCGAGGAAAACCTAACGGACTACAACAAAAAATCATTGATATAAATTCAAGAGCTTTTTTTATTCCATGTGCTGCTCATTCACTCAATTTGGTTGTTAATGATGCAGCTAAGATTTCATTCAAGACGGTTAATTTTTTGAGGTAATACAAGAATTATATAATTATTTCGCAGCATGCGTGAAACGGTAGGCTGTATTAAAAAAAACATTTAAGAAATTTAACTTTAAAACCGCTCTCGAATACTAGGTGGGAAAGTAGAGTAGAAGCCCTTAAACCTCTTAAAAATAACCTCGGTGAAATTCATCAGGCTCTTTTAGAAATTAAAGATGATCATAATTAAGATACCGATTCTAGAGCTCAGGCTGACAACTTGATTTCAAAATTTTTTTCTTTTAAATTTGTTTGTTCCATTCAAATTTGGTATGATATCTTGAGTTTAGTAAATGTTGTAAATAAAATAATGCAGAATCCAACATAAAATTTACAAACAATTACAGAAAATCTTGAAATCATTACAAACAGTTTGAAAAGTCCCAGAAGCTATGAAAATTTTGAAAACATTATTATTTCTGCGACGAAAATAGCTAACGAACATAATATTGATCCCGTTTTTCCAGAAATTCGTAAAAGAACCAAACAGAGGATGTTTCAATACGAATCATCAGATGAATGTGTGAATGATCCTACACAAATATTTAAAATCCAATTTTTTTTCATTGTATTAGATTCAGCAATAGCATCAATCATAGAAAGATTGGTACAGTTAAAAAATCCTAACGATGATTTTAAACTCATTCACGACATAAGAAAATTGAAAGAATGGAATAATGAAGATTTAACAAAACACTGCAAAGATATACACATCAAACTTACCGATCACAAAAATTCGGATAATCGGGATATTGACGGTGCAGGGCCGCATTTCTAAATAGGCTAAGTAGGCTGCAGCCTAGAACGGCAAATTTTCAGGGGCGGCAGTTTGGCAATTTATTCAAAAATTAAAATAAAGTATTTCAGACGTTAATAATATTTTCCGTCGAATTTAAGAATACATGTTACTTATAAATTTGTTTTAGTCCTTCTACATAGCCTACTTTCTAAAACTATAACATAATACAAATTCACAGCACTTAATCTTGTATTATAACTTTCTTGCAGTGCAATCTTATTTGGTTTGACAACACTGGCACAAGCGCAGCGATTCGATCTGACAACACTGTAGCCGATCTGGCAACACTGTTGGTGGAAGGCCCAGTGGCTCAGCTGTCAGTAGTGTAGTGTAGTGTCAGTCTAGTCTGTCTGAGTCTGACGCTGTCATTCATGTCTATCGGTGTGCACAACGGGATCGTTGATGATTGTGTTGAGCGAGGCGTGTTCGTGTTGTTTGTTACGATTTTGCCTTATAGTTTAGAGTATTCCAATACATAACGTACAGTTTTTAACAAGTATCCTACTCCCTACTAGCTACTATGAGTGACGGTAGGAAGAGACTCAGTGGCGCTGAATACAAAAAACGAACAAATTGAAACTTCGAGAACAAGAACGTGTTCTGAAACAAACAAAAAATCTAGATTTGTTTTTTAAAACTAATAGTTTGCCAGTTGAAGAAAAGAACGATAAAGAAGATAAAGGGGAACCTGAAAGTGCTCGTGCTGTTTGTGATGGTTCTGTTGGGGACGACAATGCTTTCTCTGGAACGAGTTGTTCCAAAACAGCCATGTTGTTATCAGAACCTCCTGAAATACAAGTAAGTTCTTACAATGAGATTGTACCTGATAGATTTGATGTTAAAAGTCAATCTTTAACAGAAAATAAAGAGCCAACATTAGCAAACTATTTAAATAAGGATCTAGCTTTGTGGATCTTAAATGATGCTACTAGAGATCTAATAGGAAAAAATGGCTTTGACCAAACATAGGATTAGATTTCACTAACAGCTTAAGAGTGTACATACAGATCAAAAGAGATATTTGACTAAATCTCTCTTTGAACGGAGATTAAAAAATGGAGAAGTTCATGAAAGGAAATGGATGATTTTCTCTAAAAGTAAGGGATCAGTTTTTTGTGGCCTTTGTTTAGTGTTTAACACTAAAGAACGATCACAATTTGACGACAAAGATGATTTCAATGACTGTAAAAATGGCGAATGTCGTGCATGTCACCATGAAAATTCCCCAATACACAAATCTGCTATTATTACTCTAAAAGCAAGAGGGATTTCTCTTAACCGTGTTGACAGTATGCTAACTTTACAACTAGACAAAGAAACACACTATTGGTGGAGAAACGTTTTAACTAGAGTTGTAGCGGCTGTCAAGGCCCTGACATCAAGAGGCCTCGCTTTAAGAGGCGACAACGAGATATTTGGTTCTAACAGGAATGGAAATTTTCTGATGGCTTTAGAGCTGATATCCGAGTTCGATCCATTCTTAGCAACACACATTGAAAAATACGGTAATTGTGGTAGTGGCAATGCAAATTATCTCTCTTCCAAGACATGCGATGAGGTAATTGAGTTAATGGCTCAAAATGTTAGGCAAGTAATTTGTGAAGAGTTGAAACAATCTAAATACTTTTCTCTCATCATAGACTCGACCCCAGACATGTCACATGTAGACCAGTTAGTCCTTGCTGTTAGATATGTTTCAAGTGACGGTGTGCCCTGTGAAAGATTTCTTACCTTCATTCCATCAGCTGGTCATAGTTCAAAAGGAATGTTTGACTGTGTTATGAATGAGCTAGAAAATCTGCAAATAAACATTGATGACTGCAGAGGTCAATCTTACGATAACGCTTCCAATATGGCCGGCGTTTACAAAGGTCTGCAAACAAAAATAAAGAAAAAACTCCTTTAGCTTCATCCCATGTGCGGCACACTCCCTAAATCTTGTTGGATTATCTGCTGCAGAATCTTGTGAAGAAGCGGGCACATTTTTCATATTTCTCCAAGAAATATATGTATTTTTTAAGTGCTCTACAAAGCGATGGGAAGCTTAACAAGCGTTATGGAAGAATCTTATCAGAATAAGAAGACAATAAAAAAAAGTGTGTCCTACTCGATGGCCAGCAAGAGATGACGCGTGCCAAAGTTTACGAGAGACTTGGGAAGAAGTGTACATTGCTCTTACAAGAATTTCAAATGACACAACAGAAAAAGCAACGACTAGATGTGAATCTCGAGGAATACTTCCAAGATTAGAACGTTTTGAGACTGCGTTTATGGTGTGCTTTTGGAGCACCGTACTTCACAGAATCCATAACGTTAGCAAAGCTATGCAAAGTGGAACTGTGGATGTTTTGTTGGTCAGAGATTTGTATGGCTCTCTTGAAGAATATTTTACGGAACAGAGAAACAACTTTGATTGCTTTGAGGAATTGGCCATGGATATAACCAAAACTACATCTTATGAAAAAGACAATAAAAGACAGCCAAAAAGAAATGTTTGGCCTGACGAAGACCGAAGTGGAGAAGTTAACTTTACTGCCGGGGGTGACCTTAAAATAAACACGCTTTTACCAATTATAGACTCTTTTGTTTGTGAATTCAAGAAAAGAAAAATGGCGTATGACGAGTTTCAAGACCGATTCTACTAAACTCAGTTGTGGGATAACAATACAGATATGGAAGAGGAACTGAGGAAAAAGGCTACCAACCTTTACCACGTCTACACAAATGATTTGGATTCAGATTTCACTGAAGAGTGCATCCACTTTCTAAAGCACTGTGCTGTGGGTATTGATCACTCATCTGATAAATCGTTGAATGGAATTTCGAAATTCCTGAGGTGTAATTCCTTACAAGATGTTTACCCTAATTCGGACATTGCTGTAAGGATAAGTTTGTGCATACCTGCTACAAATTGCGCGGGAGAACGTAATTTTTCCTGCCTTAGAAGAGTTAAGAACTATCTGCGAACTAGTATTTCTGAAATACGGTTAAACTCACTTTCATTACTTTGTATTGAGGCAAATACAACAAAAACACTTTCATATGAAGACATTATTAACGAGTTTGCCATTAAGAAATCTCGTAAGAAAGCTATGTAAATTTGAACATGAAGATTACGTGGGGTGATTTGTTTTAGAGAAGTTTGTATATTTTTCAACAAATAAACCAGTAATTAACTACATTTTGTGCAATTTCATTTCACCGTGTAGGACAACTTAATTCAAATTGAACACAGTTACTCAATTACGAAAAAGATAGTCATTAGCATTAAAATATAAAAATATGTTTAAAATAGTGATCACTGATTTCCAAGAACAAATTAATTAAGTTTGAAACCCATTTCATTTTTTAACGAATCTTAAAAGAAGTAAGTAAGTAAAAAAAAACAAGTAGATAACTAATTTGAATATATAATTTATTATGTAAGCCATTAAAATTGTAGTTTTATCTAAACTAAATGAACTTTATGTTTAAAAATGATGAAAACACCAATGAACTCTATCCTTTAGTTGTATAAAACAAATGTATTAAGCAAATATGAACTGTAGAGGGGGCGACAAATGGACTTTGGCCTATAGGCGGCATACTCTTAAATCCGGCCCTGTGACGGTGTATCCTTGCTTGATGAAATAAAAAGTTTGAAATGTTTTGTAATAAACAACATGTCTCCGCACCATGTATTAAACTACATTTATAAAAATAATCTAACTAACACCTTTTCCAATATAACTATAGTATTACGTATTTATTTAACTTTTCCAGTTTCAGTAGCTTCAGGAGAAAGGAGTTTTTCAAAATTAAAATTTATTAAAAATTATTTACGTTCCACAATGTCAGGTGAACGTTTAACGGATTTATCGTTAATATCAATCGAAAATGATATGATGGATAACTTAGATTTTAAAGATTTAATTAAGAATTTTGTAGCGGCTAAAGCAAGAAGAGTAAATATTATTTGATTTTTTAATCAGCAAAGTTATTCGCCCATTTTAGTTATAATACATACCAAAGCTAACATGTAATTGATACATTTATAATGTGATCTAATTGATATTATCAATAATTCAAATATAACATTATCTTTATTGTGATTTTTTCTTTAAATAAAAGATTGATTGTGAACAATTTTTAAAAAACATATATTATTGTGTTTATCTTACACTGATTTGTAGTGTGATTATATATGTATGTATTTTTTTAATTTTGAATAAATAAATAAATTAGTTATCTTACGATTTGTTTTTAGAATTTTTTTTCTGAGGAGGGGGGGGGGGGTCAAGGGGCGCCAAATGCAAGTTTTCACAAAGGCGCCTCATACCCCCGCGGCGGCCCTGCCTGAATTCCCCGATTATGATTTTCAGGAGAGTGTTTTCCGTAAGCGTCCTCATGCTGCTCAACTTGAGCCAGCACTGGACTAATTCTCTCCTTTTTCTCAAAGAGTTCTGTTTTTTTTTTTTTTTTTCACTCGTTAGGACATCCGTTATTTCTTGATCGTTTCCTAAAGGCACGATTTCTTTCCTTTCTTCTTTTCTCTGTGTGTAGGTCTTTCTATTTAATTAAAAAAATAAATTAATAAACAAAAATAAAGTAAAACATTAATTTTTTTTAAGTTAAGATAAAAATTATAAAGAATATAGTAAATATTGAAGCCCGGTGGCGTAGTGGTTAAAAGCGTCAAGCTGCCATCCCCTGGTCCAGTGTTCAACCCAGTGACTGGGCAAGGGCGACTCAGCCTTTCATCCCTTCAGTGGGTCGATAAAATGAGGACCAAGCATGCTTGGGAGCATTTTTTTTTTAAAGTTAAGATAAAAATTATAAAGAATATAGTAAATATTGAAGCCCGGTGGCGTAGTGGTTAAAAGCGTCAAGCTGCCATCCCACAGGTCCAGTGTTCAACCCTGTGAATGGGCAAGGGCGACTCAGCCTTTCATCCCTTCAGTGGGTCGATAAAATGAGGACCAAGCATGCTTGGGAGCTAAACTCTGGGGGTCCCACGTCAGGTTGACCACCTGACTGAGACATATGCTGTATGACACCCCAATCCCACGGTTACGAAAGCGGAGATGGGTACCGCCGGCCCTGGTCCACATCGGACTGTTGCGCCGTGAGTTTAAGTTTAAGAGTTTTATAGTAAATATAGAAATGAAAAAAAAATTAATAAAAAAAATATTTTCTACGTAAATTCTAATTTTTTATGTCTCTCTAACTTTTAATTAACCCCTCTTAGTTAATTTTTTTAAATTAACTTCTCATAACTCAGCACCATAATCCATTTTATCGTAAAACCTCCACTGACCAATTTCACTAGCACCCTAATTGAAATTCATTTTAGTCATCACTGAAGTTAAAGCATTTGGCCCAGGTACTCCAAAAAGAGCCATAACGGCGGTGTCTCTCTCTGCTCCCCTCCTTATACATTCAAGAGTATCTGAAACCATGATCCACCACTGGGGAGAAAAGATCTTGGGAGAGATCTATGTTAAAGATTTTCTCACCTATTATTCTCACCTATTTTCTCACCTCTTACTGGTTGAAGCGGGAACACTGCAATACTATTGAAGGGAATCCCAGCATTAGATGCCTAGATGGTTATTGCCTTCTTTTATCTAGCAGATCAGTTCATTACTATGCATCTCACAATAGCCAAGAATTCCCAGTATTATACACTGAAGTGCCACTGAATTAGGGATAGCAAAGCCTATGCAAATTGTGTAGCGCTGCGCATCATATATGCGCAAGTGAGGGCGCTGTGGTAACTGCATATATAGCGCGTACTGTGGTTGTTCTGAATTAGTTGTTGGAATTGCCAGTATGGGTAAACTGCCTGATTTAGACGCCTTCGATCGCGGACAAATCGTAGGAGCGCAACGCATGGGCCATTCAATTTCCGAAATCGTCAGACAGTTAGGATTTTCAAGGTCGACAGTGTCAAGAGTATACCAAGAATACATGGATGGTGGAAAAAAAACTAGCGATCGGGCAAACTGCAAAGGACAATTAGCCTTGACAGTGCGTGGTGAGAGACGGCTCAGGCGTATTGTACGTAGCTAACAAAGCCAAACATTAGCTCAAATTACCACCCAGTTTAATGACGGTGCCAGTCGTACAGTCAGTAAACGGACTGTGCAACGCTCGCTTCACCGTATGGGTTTCGGGAGCCGTCGACCTACGAGAGTACCATTGCTCTATACTCGCCATCGGGCTGCACGTCTTGCCTGGGCAAGAGAGCACAGAGACTGGAGTGTAGAGGACTGGAAACGAGTAGCATGGAGTGATGAGTCTCGATTCCGACTACTTAACGCCGACGGGAGGCTGAGAATATGGAGTCAGGCTCATGAAGCCATGGATCCTGCATGCCTGGCTGGAACTGTACAAGGGCATGGTGGCTCAATCATGGTCTGGTGTGTTTTTTCGTGGCACAGTTTGAGATCTTTGGTGCGTGTACCAACCTCCCTCAATGCAATTCGGTACGTAGAGTTGCTGGGTGATCACCTCCATCCGTTTATGCTGTTCTGTTATCCGCACGGTAATGGAGTTTTCCAGCAAGACAACTGTACCTCTCACAAGTCTCGGTTGGCTACTGGCTGGTTGGATGAGCATTCCTCTGACTTCTCTGTCATGAATTGGCCACCTAGAAGCCCAGACTTAAATCCTATTGAGCATCTTTGGGATGTTTTGGAACAAGGCGTGAAAGGCCATCACACAGCACCAAAGAACCTTACTGAATTATGGACAGCTTCAGCCAATATTTGGCAAGCCATTCCCGTGGAACGGTTCCAGAAACTTGTTGAATCTATGCCTCGTCGTGTGGCAGCCGTTATCAAGGCCAGAGGAGGCCCAACTCGTTACTAGGTAGGTATCCCTAATTCAGTGGCACTTCAGTGTATATATATGAGTGTGTACATATATGTATATATACAGTAGAACCCCGATTTTTAGAGGGGAGGGTTTGTAAAAAAATTGTGCACTTAAATTTATCTTTTTATTTATACTTTATGAATGTTTATGCATACGTGTAATTTAAATATAAGAAATTTCTACATTTGCACCAATGCAGCGCCTATTAGTGTGGGAACTGCTTAAAATGAAGAAAAGAAAGTTAAGGTCAATTTTATTTGCTGCTTCTCATGTAACCCTCACCAAAAACACTTTCAACTATACACTTAAACCCGTTAAGCTCCATTTTTGGGGTAAAACGAGAAAATGGCTGATAAAACGTAAATATCTTGTTTCTAAATTCTGAATATTATTATTATAATTTATTCAATCTTTAAAATTTTTATTTAAAGAATATTTGAAAAACTTAAAACCTCAAAAGTTTTTGCCCTAAAACCCCGTTATATTTTTAACGAAATTCAAAAGACACCAGCTAAAGTATTTTATAAAAAAAAAGGCAGATTTTCCAATTAAACATAAAATAATCCATAACATACTTATTTTATGACTATTCAATTATAAGTAATTACATACGTGCAAATTTGACAGAGCTGTGCCGATCTATCGTGGCGTATGAGGCAAGTTTAAAAAACGGCGCCTTTTCGAATTTCCGGAGAGACTCTTAAGTAATAAATATATCACTTTTAAAAATAGTCTATCAAATAGAATAACGGAAGTTTTGGGAAAACTATGTATTAAATAAAAAGAAAAATTTTATTTGTTTTCAAGAAACAAAAGTTTTTAAAATTACATAACTTAAAACAAGCAGAAAAAATTATTATAATTTGTTATGCAATAAAATAATTACTATATCATTCTCCGAGCCTTCACTGTAGCTCGATGCCTTCTCTATAATTTATTGTTTTAGGTACTGTCTTTTCTATAGAAATGATTGCAATATCATTCCATCGCTCTTAATTTGTTGTTCGTAGATAACTTCTTAAAATTTTCAGCTATGAAAAACGGCTCTCAGCTGTTGCTACAAGTAGTAAAAATGTTGGTGCTACAAAAATGTTTGGAAACAGGCAATCAAAATTTATTTCCCATGATCTCTAATTCAGCCGTTTATAAAAAAAGTCGAGATATTCGCTTATATTTGAGTGTTTTCACGAATTTCATCATACATTAGATTAAACTACTAATATTTTTCTTTATTCGTTAAAAATTTATTTTTACTCTGTCTCATTTTAGCGTCTCTTTCAGTTCATCACCTGGGGCTTTCGTCTCGCCGCCTCATCTATGGACCGGCCCTGAAATTTGAGTACACTTAGTTTACTTAGTACACTTAGTTATTTACAGAATATATATAACCCGCAAGCGAATCGCTGCAATTCTAAGCTCTCTTAGGGCCTCCAAAAATTTGGTCCTCAAAATTAGGTTTACCAGTTTGAAAGAAACTGCAATGAATATAAGATATAACTTCTTTTGCTGTTATGATTGCATGCTTGATTGAATACATTTATTATTGTATTTTAATGACATTAATAAATTTTAGGAGTTTACTATAAATTTTTTTAATACGCCTTGTATACAAATTAATCGACATTTATAAAATCTTATGTTTTTACGTACGCCACATATTCAGTAGTCTTACAGAGTGCTACAAAATTCGCGAATGTCTGTTTTTTAAGTATAATAGTAGTAGTCTGTATAGTAAGTACGTTGATCGACCTTTGTCTCCTACACTTAAATATCTAAGTCTTAGAAAAATTAGCTCGGCAAACAACATTTATATATATATCGATGGGGTTTAAATTGATAACAATCTGTTGACAATATTTCCTTTTTCACTTTATTAAAAACTTTTTTGAAAAACAACAAACACCGAAAATTAAGTTTTACACAACTCATATTACACGTCATTCACGAAGTGAAAGTAACAAATCAGAAAAGACATACACATTAAAAATAAATAATTGTGCGGTCGGGGGACCCCCCGTCAGGAACGAAGTTTCTTACGTTATTTTTCAACTCTAAACGTTATTTAATATGTAGATTTCTATTCATTATATTAGTGTATTTTTGTCAAGCCAAAAAGCCCTGCCCTCTTTTATTCAACCAACTCTCTCTCTCTCTCTCTCTCTCTCTCTCTCTCTCTCTAATTTGTATATTTTATTTTTATTTTTTATCCTTTTCTCAAAGCAAAAATGTAAAGTAAGGATTTAAATCAATAAATTTCATTTAATATTTTAGGTAAAATAGTCATTTATTAAAAATTAAATATAAAATAGTGAATTATAAATTATATATAAAAAATTCTAAATAAGAAAAAATTATTTTTTAATTTTGTCATTATATTGTATCATGGTAATTATTGGCTTATGGTAACTATAATAAGATGCATATATTTGAGATTCAATTTTATCCAAGTATCTCGAGAAAATAGCATTAACGGTTGTACAGTATTTCGTTGTGAACTGCGCTGGGTCATTATTAATACTTAAATCAAATGTACCTGATAAAACATACAACCGTATATAATAGAAAGAGACAGAGAGAAAGAGAAAGAGAGGGAAAGGTCGCGTGGAGAGGGCATAGCGCTTTTTCCTTACGTGACAATTTCTGCCAGTTCACTCTACTGTAAGCCGCGTAAAAGAACTTCGTTCCAATAAATGGCTTTGACAAAAGTCGTAGATCAAAACATGTTTGAAAAGGTAAAATATTCATTGCTAAAAAACGATTCCTGAATATGCATGAGTCACACAGATATTGTTAATATTATCTCAGTTTTAGAACAAACATTGGCTTTTACTATGTTTTACATACTTTACATTTAAATCAGATGATATACGTAAAAAGGAAAGACATTCATAAAAAAGAGCAATTAGCAATTCAAACTAGTTTTCAAATATCAGATTAAAAACTATCCAATGTATTCCATAGTAAATTATGCATTTAAGTTCTGCAAAAAATACAAAAACAGGAATGTAAATGAGCAATAAAAACAGAAATTCATGATTTTTAATAATACGCAAAGCAAAAAAAATGGAAAGCAATAAATTGTCAATCTTTTTCGTTCACTTCGGACTAAATATGATAGTCCATACCAATGTAGCTTGGGAATAATCAGGAGACCGCGATTAACACTGTTTTAGTTAAAATGGGCATTTTGCTTCTAATATATCATCACTGGATCAGACCAACAAAAGAACAACCTCAAACCCCAGAATGATGGAAATACATTCGTTTTATCATGTTTTTATCAACTCGCTTTCCTGTTTGTGTGTTTGTCCAGTACAAATCTTGCAATCGATTTTCAACTAACTTCCCGACTAGCTAGCCATTTGAAACCTTTAGAATAGCTCAGAACACGATGACAATGCATTCTTTTAGTACTTTTAGTCATATTTAAGCAGAACTGAATTCATTATTACCATGTTTTTATGAACTCGCTTTCTTGTTTGTGTGTTTGTCCAGTACAAATCTTGCAATCGATTTTCAACTAACTTCCCGACTAGCTAGCCATTTGAAACCTTTAGAATAGCTCAGAACACGATGACAATGCATTATTTTAGTACTTTTAGTCATCTTTAAGCAGAACTGAATTCATTATTACCATGTTTTTATGAACTCGCTTTCTTGTTTGTGTGTTTGTCCAGTACAAATCTTGCAATCGATTTTTAACTAACTTCCCGACAAGCTAGACATCTGAAACTTTTAGAATAGCTCAGAACACGGTGACAATGCATTCTTTTAATAATTTTAGCCATCTTTAAGCAGAATTGAATTCATTTTTCGTTAATTTTGTTGTTTGAAAGTTTCTTATGATTGCTCTCTTTATTACTCATTTGATCATTCTCTTTCAAGTTGATGGGATAATTCATCAAAAAATTTTAAAAAAGTATTTATTAATACATAGAATTGTCAAGTTTATATGATTCAACACAAAATTTAAAAACGTGGCATATAAAAAGTTCTTTTTATCTTGTAATTATTTACTTGTAACAACGAGATTTTTCACATCCTCAAACAGTTTTATTGCATCGTCTTTGGGGCATATTCCCCACTAGACAGCCTTTGTCTTTTATACACTGCTGGCCACTATAAATGCAACACCCTGAAGGAAACATGCAAATAACATGAAATTTACAACATGCATTAGCGGAGGTGAGATATGCAAATGATTAGAATTTCAGCACAGACGCACATCACGCGCGCCTGTAGCGCCAATTCAAAGCGCTATTTAAGGCTTGGAGATTTCGACGATTTCAAGTTCGGCAATTGTGTTTTTCTTGTGGCTTTTTAAAAAAAAACGATCAATTATGCCTCGTCGAAAACAGCGATCATCTTTTGATCAAGTATCCGAGTTCGACAGAGGAAGGATAGTGGCCTACCGAGATTGTGGATTATCTTTCAGGGAAATCGGTAGTCGTGTTGGACGAAACCAAACAACTGTAATGTGGATATGTGATCGTTGGATGCAGGAGGGTACGACGGACCGGCGTGTTCGATCGCATCCACCTCAGCGCACCACTTCACGTGATGACAGGCAAATTGTGCGCATGGCAGTGACGGATCGCTCAGTCACATCACGAACCATAGCACAGCACATGCAGTCTGTAACGCATCATCCAGTGTCTGCGCGTACCATTCGACGCCGTTTACAGCAGAGTGGTCTGTCCGCAAGACGTCCATTGCTTTGTCTACCCTTGACGCAGAACCACAGACGTCTCCGCCGCCAATGGTGCGATGACAGAAGGATGTGGACGGCAGAATGGAATGAAATTGTCTTTACTGACGAGTCACGCTTCTGTCTGCAACACCACGATGGTCGCATTCGAGTCTGGAGACACCGTGAAGAGAGGATGCTGAATAGCTGCGTTATGCACCGCCACACTGGTCCTGCACCGGGTATTATGGTATGGGGTGGTATTGGATATCACTCTCGCACACCTTTAGTACGCATTGCCGGTACTTTAAACAGCCAGCGCTACATATCCGAGGTGTTGGAGCCAGTTGTCCTTCCTTACCTTCAGGGCTTGCCCACAGCCATATTTCAACAGGATAATGAGCGACCACACGTGGCACGCATTGTCCAACGATTCTTCGTCAATTGCCAGATTGAATTGCTTCCCTGGCCGCCTCGCTCTCCGGATCTTTCGCCAATTGAAAACATGTGGTCCATGGTTGCTCTACGATTGACCCAGATTCCATCCCCAGCTGCCACAGCAGATCAACTTTTGCAAAGTGTGGAAGCTGCTTGGTCTGCTGTACCCCAAGAACTCATCCAAAGTCTCTTTGAATCAATGCCGAGGCGTGTGGCAGCGGTGATCTCCAATAATGGCGGCTACTCTGGCTACTGATTTTGGCAGGAACCACACTTCACAGAAGTCTATAAATTTAATCATTTGATACTTGGTCAACATGTTATCTACAAAATAAATTTTGTTGTGATATATCTTGTCGTTCTTGGTGTTGCAATTTGGGTAGCCAGCAGTGTATGTTCAACTCGCCCCTCAATGCAGCTTGAGTGCGTGCGTCTATGCGCTTTCGTAGCTACAACAGACTGTAAGAAAGAACTTATTGATTCCGCCCCACTGGGCTTATTAAATTTTGTTTTTGAGTTCAAACTTGAAGGAAGGTTACCTAATATAATTATAATGCTGAGAATATTCTTCACAGCTGCCATAAGTAATGCCAGTTGTGAGAGAAGCTTCTCAAAATTGAAAATGATTAAAAATTATTTAATATCTATAATGTCCACGTTGAGATTAACAAATCTAGCTATTTTGGCAATCGAACAAGAGGTACAAATTAACATTGAAGAATGTATTAAAGAGTTTGCGTTGCAAAGAACACGCAGAATAAAATTTTAATTTAAGAAAGACGTTTTATTTTGAATCCATTTGAAATCGTTTGATTCATTATCAAGAAATTAGGTACCAAAGTGATTTGACATACGTTCAATCAAGCGATTTATAGCTATAGCGTTAACATTCGTTTGAATTTTTGATAATAATACTTCTATCATTTCCTTCCTACAGAAATTTTCTACCCAGGGTATCAGTTTCATTATTGACTTATTTAGCTGTAGTTGGATGCAGTGGCGCCGGAAAGGGGGGGCAAGGGAGGGCACTTGCCCCCCCCCCTAGAAAATTGAATTTTTTGTTTCTACCTAGCTAGCGCTCGTAAAATATTAGAATTTTCATTTAAAATCATAAAGCCTAACAAAACTGAATACTAAATTGCAACCTCACACTCGCTAACGCAAGCACGATAAACGTCATTCCATATACGCAGGAGCGATTAATCGCCAATTTCAGGTACTCAAGCGCGTTTAAACGACAATTTCAGACGTTTGCTTTTGCGGTTCAAAAGCAACCCTACACGATGTTTTTTCATCGCGAAAGGGGATCTTGAATCCGATGCATTTGAAACGCGTACACGTTAACGTGTGATAGGGCATAATATAACATAAAATAACATAAAAGTTTATTTTTTATAACCGTATATATGTATTTTTAATAATAAAGATGTAAAAGTTTTAATCTATCTTACTTTGCCCCCCTCTATATTTGACTCTTCCGGCGCCACTGGTTGGATGTGGCTGAAATAAATCTTCGAACATACTTTTAGCTGATATTTACAAAACAATGCAACCTGTTTTAATTCTCCATTGAAAGTAATTAATGCCTCACGATATAATGAGTTTTATCTAACCGTGCAAACAGTGATCACTAATAAGATCATAGCGCTTGTCAACTTAATCATTATTATATTCAGTTTATATTGAATAATTTTCTCTAAAAGATCAACTGCAAAATTTCTAGATAACAATCAGGCTTCATTTCCTAACCTAAGAGATACGACATCGATATCTACAACCTGAGCTAGTTCTTAATTTCCTTTTTTTGTGTGTGTTTGCCAGACAAACTAAACAATATATATAGTTCTCAGCATCGTCTGTATATTTTGCATTATAGTTACATTTTCCCCCGTGTCGTCGAATCATAAAACTAGATTCTTGGTGTATAAAATGAAGTTTATCATTTTTTAATATTTTATATTTTACACCTTTGGTCAAAACCACCCAAAATTAGTATTTGGATCACTTTGATTGTTTTGTATGCAGATGTCTTGCAGCCAGTTGTGTGCACGGTGAATAAAGTCACACGTAGAACTCGGCCGTTCACTGAAGGTTTATGGGTCCTGGGATTTGCTAACACGATGAATAATTAAAACTCGGAATGAAAGACAGTCCAGCTTCCTCTATTTTTCATTTACAGCAAAAGAAACTTTTTAATCACAAAAATGAAACACTTTGATTCTTATGGTAAAGCGCCCATTGACGATTTTTCAGTTGGGGCAACTAAAAGATTCCAACAAGTTCGATTCTATGGGTAATGAAACTGTTACCGGGGAAAATATATCATGTTGGTTTAGATAGGACCCTGTTCACTGGTGATTATTTAGTTGCTTGCAATAGATCTAATAAAGCTAAATCAAAGTGGGCTTGTTTGGCTAGTCGAATTTACGAGGAGTTGGCAACACTATAGATACCCAATTTGCTTTAGTACTCGGTGTAAACATGTCACTGGGCACTGAACTATTTATAAGTGAAATTCAAAAACGGCCAGCTTTATACAACATAAAATCAAAAGAATATTCTGACAAAAATTTAAAGAAGACTTTATGGGCGGAATTGTGTCAACAATTCATTGAAAATTAGGATAAGTTGAAGGAAAAACAAAAGAACGAAAAAAGTAAGGAGATAATGTTTTAATATTAACTCTTTTCATTTATAATATGCAGTTTTTATATTAAATTTTGTCATACTGCCAAGGAACACTTCCTTGAGGAGAAATGAAATAATTTGTAAAATAGTCTTTTATCGCTAAACCTTGATTGTCGCTTCTTACTCCAACTGTAGAGATTCTTTCCAATGAACAATCATAGAGGGTGTCTTCAAAACGTATTCCATCATGTTTTCTAACAAAATTGTGTAGAATGCAGCATGCTTTTATAACAGATTCACTGAATTCAATACTGGCATCGAGAGGCCTGTGAAATATTCTCCATTTGTTTGCTAAAATTCCAAATGTACATTCTGCCAGTCTGCGGACTCTTGTTAATCTGTAATTAAAGATGTACGTTGTTTTACGGGCAGATTTCTGCTGGGATATGGTCGAAATACCAACTGTGAAAGAGTAAATGCCTCATCCCCTACTAGAGTGAATGGCATTGCCGTTCCACTTTCATCATTAGGGAAACAACTTTTTCTGGAATTTTTAATTGGTTTCTTTCAAGCAACCTTGAAAATGCTGACTGTTTAAATATATTAGAATCACTTGATGAACCGTATGCTACAACTTCTACATAAAATGAGCTTGTAATCGAAATCTACTATTGCTAAAAGTTTTGTAGTTAAAATATTCGGACCCACTTGAATTAGGCTTTATTATCCTGATATGCTTTCCATCTATTGCTCCAATGCAATTTGGGAACTGCGTTCTCTCAGAAAATTCATTGGTAATTCTCAACCAATCATCACAATCCAATCTTGGCATGTAAAGTTCCAGCAAACATTTCCAATATGTGTTACATGTATCTCTTACGGTTCTTCTAATCGTTGTTTTTCCAAGTAAATATTCATAATGCAGTGTTGTAAAACTTTTATCTGTTGTTAAATACCTGTAAATAACAACAACAACAACAATTTATTTACAAACAGTTAATAACAAAAACTTTGAATATTATTGAGAGACATACTCTTATTATATAATTTATATTTAAAATGTAACAGAAATTCCTTATTTAAAAATTTACAAAAGAATTCGGTCTAGAATTGCATTTCAAAAGAATTGTATGGTTACATGAACAGTTAATTGGATTTTTCATATTTTGCAGGTATCGAGTTGCAAAAGAAATGGAAAACCCCGAGGACATACTTTAAAAGAGAGTACGATGCACAAAAAATGCACCGTCTGGCTCAGAAAATAAAAAGAGGTGCAAGTATATATATTTTGAGCAGCTGTTATTTTTATGCGATTCTATCGAGAGCAAAACAACTTCAAACAGTCTAGGGGACACCAGTTACAATGTGGAAGACCTAGAAAATGAAATGGAAGAACCGGAGAGCGTAAAAATCAATCCTTTGTCTGCCAGGTCTTTGGAAACAGCTAATAAGAGGAAGAAGGCTCATCGAATGACTTATGAAGAGTCTTTGCTGTAGATTCTGAACGAAAAGAGACACGAAGACAAGGAAATAGATGAAAACAAATATTTTCTTTGCTCCCTTCGTTCAAGAAATTTAACGAAGATCAAAAATTAACTGCTCGAACAGAGATAATGAATGTTATGAGACGTGTTCGTTTGTCGGGGAGTCACAACGATGAAACTCCGTTTAGAAACCCATTGTTTCGGGAGAAAAACGGTTGAAATAACAATTCATTATATTGCAGCACTTCCCATCATCCCGCGCAACATTATTATTCAAGATTTTCTCCGGGGCAAATTGAAAACCCCTTGCAACCTGGAACTCCGACCGCACATGAGGGTTGGGATAACGAGTCAGAAACTTCATCTTTTTTATCTTTGTAATAAAATATATGTATATTAGTTTAAAACAAATTTACTTACAATTATTTACAAAAAAGATGCTTGTAATATGTATTTTATTTCAATAAACTTGCAAATTTTTAAGGAAATCTTTTTTACTTACCTTAAAGTCACAGCTAATCTTTCCTGCGGTGGTATAGCCAAACGCAATCTTGTATTTTGGTAAGAAATGCTGGACCCTACTAACAACAACAGGTTGTTGAAACTCTCAACGCTCATCCGAAAGTAGTTGAAAAATTTTGTTGGGTGTACTCTTAAATTTTTAAATAATTTATAAAATTGCCCATCAAATAATCTCCTACTTACTATTTGATGGACCCAAAATCTGTGGTTTTGTTTACGTTTTCGCCGTAGAGCGAGGGCACAAACACATGCAGGTTCCACGAAATCCATTTTCAGACTGAGTGCAAAACAACTATTTAGTAGTCAGTGTGCGGTTGCCGGTGGTATCCGGCAACTTTCAAGTGACTAAACTGTTTAATCGCGCAGATTAAAAGTTGCCAGTGGGCCCCTGACCTTACCTGATAGATCTATTTGAACCCACTGACAACTTTATACAGCGTATATAAATATTTCAAAAAGACTTTTAATTAAGAAAAACATAAGAATTTGTGACGCTTGATTGGATAAGAGAATAATTTCCCACAACCAAGGACCACTAAGATATCAGTGACGTCACACCCATGTAAAAGGGGAGAAGGAGAAACGCAATGGGTCCATTCACTATAGCTGGGTACAATCTGCTGTCAAAATATCTAGTACAGAACGGGAGAAAGAGAAAACCCACCTGAAACCATAAAATTCATGGAATATAATTTTTACAGTCCTATTTTGGTATAATTATTCCATTATTAATTTTCATTTATTTTGCATTTTAGTAGCTGGGGATGTGACTCTATGAGTTTAGAAGGTTTTGGATTCATTGACATTTGATTCATTTTATTAGTCCTGTGATTGATTCTTCGTTCCCAATCCCAATCCAGTTAAAATGCTCCGTGTTTATCGGGCGATTTAAGTTAACATGTTTTTTCTAAGATGGTTGCTGAACGTGCTAGTAGTGCATGGTTTGAAGTAGAATGGTCAGAACCCGATATCAAAAATGTAAAAGATTCAAGCCCATGTTCATTACCAAAACCTCTAAAATGTCGTACTGTACATGATGTTGTCAAAACCGGGTAAACATATCTTTACTCCCACATCAACATTATTATTTGCCATGCCGCATTATGCACACTTATTTGAGATTTTATCTTTTAATATGCAAGTTCAATTTTCTTCTCATTCGTGGAAGTTTGCTACTTATCGTTAGTTGTCGTGAGAATGTAGTCTAATAATTTAATTTGATTGGGGATATGTATAGCCTAGTTTATTTCTACTCTTTTGGGAATTTAACCTGGATAAAATATTATGTTAGTCTCTTATTCTTTTCATGTTATAGCTTGACTGTCTGCTTAATGCCACTAATCATTGGACAGGACTGGATGTTTAAATTTCTTTCTCTAATCTTAAAGAATGAATGTAGCTTGCATTTTGCTCTGTAGTTTATTATAGAATGTAGATTATTTCAGACTAGAGAAATAGTTGATATATATTTCATAAATTCAGATGTGTACCATGTAATGGATATCAGACATGCAATATCAATTTTGTTCTAATTGTTTACTATTTCAAAGCAAACTCAACAAATTAAAAGTTTTTTCCCTTTGAAAGATTTTTCTACTATGATTAGCTATAGTTTCATGTTAATCATTGTTGCAATGTTTTGTAATCTTTTATTTATAAGATTAATTGTAGGTATTGTTTCACTGTGCTTTTTATTCTTTGTTGCTGAAAAAAACAAAGAGGAATCATTTTTCAGCAGTTTATTGCTTGGTTACTGTGTGTAAACTGCAGTAGATCTATGTCCACTTTTTAAGATCTTTATATGGGTATTATACTTTTAAAGATTCAATATTAAAATTTGCGTAAAACAAGATAGTGTGCAATTTAAAATATTTTCACACATATTCTTTCCTTTCTATATTATAACTATACCAAAATTACTTATTGGATTTTCTTTAATTTTTTTTTTTTATAATTGGTATAAGTTTACATCATTCTATCTTTACTGAAGAATTAATTTATATCTTGCAGGTGTATTAGTGGTATTATTAAAAATGTTATTTCCATTATGAACTCTGGCATTTTTAATTTTTTGTTAATTTATATCTAATTTAAAAGGAGTAAAAAATTCTGTAGTATTCAAACTAATAGTTCCGTAATTAGGCGATCCTAACCTATTTACGCTTTTATGTTATGTACAATTTGTATCTAAAAGAATATCTCCAGCTAAAGTAAAAGAATTCACAGACAGACTGTATTTAGGTAAAAGACATAAAGAAACTGCACTGTTGTTATTATTTTTAAAACTCATTTAGTGAAATTAAAAACATGTCTTTTAATAAAAATTTTTTAGTAAATGTTTCAGTGAAATTTTAGAGTGTCAAATAGTATTTTAGTGATTTATGTAAAAATTTCAAACAGATTAATGCATGAAACATTTTTGTAGTTTATGAAAGTACATAATTATTGTTTATTATTATTACAATCTAAATTTATTTATGTTTTTTGTTATTTTAGAACTTTAGCTGCAGTTGAGTTTTTAGTTGACAAGTATGGCACCAAAATCTTGTGCGAGAAAGATGACAATGGCCATACAGCAGCTCACTGGGCATGCTTGGGTGGACACTTGAATATCATTAAATATATGGTTGACAAAGGTGTATCTGTAAATATTTCTAGTTCAAGTCACATTGGTGCCTATCCTATACATTGGGCTTGTGTTGAGGGGCATGTATCAATTGTAGATTTTCTGTTACGGGTAAGTATCTCTACTTTGCAGTTTTTATGTTAAACATTAAAATATAGCTGTCAGTTGAGGATTTTGTAGCATAATCAGCACCTAAAATTCTATTTTCTTTATAATTTTTACCCTTAAAGCTCAATTTACAGGGTTAGTACTTGTTATAGAAATTCAGGAGAACATTGACTTATTTTGTAAAAATTGGAATAATTTAAAATTTTAGAAATCTGTTTAATTTATTTTAGGTACTTCATTATTTATCTAGTCTGAATTAATGCAGAGTGAATATGAAAAGTCTACAACTAGCAAAAGTTATTTGAACGTATATGTTATTTTTTGTAGGAGAAAGCAAATGCGTGATGAATTTTGAGACACTTAAAAAATCTTTAATCAGTATCACACAATAAAAATATATATGTATTTCTAAATTAGAGGAATAACCATTTCTTAATTCAATTTTGTCTCTTTTTAATGATGACTGTTAGCTGAAAATTTTAAACGCTATCCAAGCAATATATATTGTGTGGAAAACTCAGAATTTTTTCAGAGTTTTGTTATTAGGTATGTTATTTTTTAATATGAATAAGAGTTACTTACTTTATTTTGATATTAGTAATTATATGCTTGTATAATATATATCTCTGACTTTTCATAAAACTTAAAGGCTGATATTATATATATTTTAAATATTTCCTGTTGATCTCTTCTCAAAAATCTTATTATTTGTTTATAATTGAATAATTCAAATTGTAGTTAAAGCTTTTACCTTGGGACACAGTTTAAAAAGAAATAGTATCCTAGATATGTTAGCAAATTCAAGCTCAGTATGTTACTTCAATTTACATTAGTCATACATCTTTTTAATACAAAAACTTTTTTAAATCCTTAAATTTTAGGATAAAAGAATTTCATATAAATGTTGTAGAGAATAAGGTAAAGAGGGATAAACATTTTACCATTATACTATTTTTAAATCTGTAATAAAGATTTTTCTTTCCAAAGCCTTACAAGTTCCGTTATGTATCTAATTTTATTACATTAACCTGTTTTCATTTATTCATGAGAGGTTAGTTCTAGTATATTAAATAGCAATTTTAACACTTTGATCTCGACGCTCGAGCAGGACTCAAGCACGGTATTTTCCTCTAAATGACGATGCTCGAGTCTGGCTCAAGTGAAGATTTAAAGCCATGCAATTTCATTTTTCTGTATCTCATTCAAGTGTAGGCATTTTTGTTGTTTTAATTGAACCTTTAGCTTTCTGAAAATAAATATAGATGGCAGCAGAAGTCACGTTTGATCAGTTTTTTTCTCAATTTAGCGTATTCAATTCTGTGTTTGGCATAACATCCCACCATTTGCTGTGCCATTTTGTTCACGTGTTATCTAAATATCTCAACAAGGCATTACTTATTTGGATACAAGCAATAAAGAAGATTTAGTGCATATAATAGATATTTTAGAAGCGGATTCTATGTCAGAATGTTCCGATTCTGATGATGATCCATATTCAGATAATGATAGTACAGGTACGAAACCAAGATTATGTAAATTTATACAAGATATTGCAATTCAACTTGTAGAGAAGGGAAGCACTGAACTGAATAATTCGCAGCCTTCAACATCAGTAGATAGATTGTTTGTAAGACATTTCCCTAGATGTATACCACCTATGCTAAAAAAGCAAAATCCAACCGGTACTGTAAAGTTTGTTCTGAGAGAGGAAAAGCCAAAACCGAAAGAGAGTCAGAAAAGAGACTCGCACTTACTGTGAAAACTGTAATGTTGCCTTATGTGCAAAAGCACGCTTTGAGCTTTATCGTACAAAAGCAAATATTTATAAATAATAAATGTAACAAGTATATACATCTATACATGTCGTAAATAAATTGAGTGAAAAATACTGGAAATTTTATCCTTTATATGAGGTTTTTTTTTTTTTCAATGTCAAAACTTCCTAAATTCTTTTGTTTGTCATACAAAAGCTGTTACAGCTACTATTCAATTATCTCCATATTTAAAAAGAGGAAGAAGTGATCTATCAGATAAAAAAATAATTGTTATATTTTAATAAGTATTTTTTAAAAAATACCAAATAGGTGCCACAAACCTCCCAACCTGAGGGAGAAATACAGTCCAAAACGCCCCAAGTGCTAAGTGTCAAATTTAGTTATATAACTTGTTAATTGCGCTCTTTGTTTTTAAACTGATTATTTAAAAAGGGATTGAAGAGTTTTATTGACTTTTGGCTGGCTTATTGACTGGCATGAAAGAATTCATGCCAGTTAAATAATTAAGTCTAGAAATTTTGGGTCACTATGCAGTAGCAAAATATTGAAACTGTCACTATGTTGCATATGTATTAGTTTTGTTTCAATCCTCTGAGGGCTAGGGTGAACCTTATAGCTCCAGCAGTATTCCAGGCTTCCAGCTGAAATTCATCAAATTTCTTCATAATATTTTATGATCACTCATGTAGTATCTAGAGAAAAGCTATTACCAGGTGCTACTAGCACATACTATTCTCTCTAATTGTTTCATTTTTAAAATTTCAGTAGTATTTAGGTTGATTCTGGCATATTATCTGAATCCTATTTCTTTCCTTTATTTTTCATGTCACTTAGAGGTGTAAGTTTCTTAAAAAATGTTGTGGCTTAAATCATAAGAGATAAGGACAAAACTTCATATCAGAGGGCATTATTCTTTTATTAATTTAAATAAGATATTTTGCTATTTACATTTGCATAAGGGGTGTTGCATATGTTATTCTATATTTTCTTACAAAACAAAATCATTAAAATAAATTCAGTATAATTAGAAGCATTGTATGAGTGATTTTAAATGTATGATAATTGTTAACAGAGAACAGAAAAGAGTATAAACAATTGAAAAATATTAATATTAGTTGAAGTACAGTTTTATGACTGCTTTTTTACTGTCTACTGTGAAAACATCCTATTTGATTTACAACTAAAAAAGCATAAGGGGTGTTGCATATGTTATTCTATATTTTCTTACAAAACAAAATCATTAAAATAAATTCAGTATAATTAGAAGCATTGTATGAGTGATTTTAAATGTATAATTGTTAACAGAGAACAGAAAAGAGTATAAACAATTGAAAAATATTAATATTAGTTGAAGTACAGTTTTATGACTGCTTTTTTACTGTCTACTGTGAAAACATCCTATTTGATTTACAACTAGAAAAATTTTATTCCTATGTTCACATTTGATCTAGAGCATTGCGTTGCATTACTCCGTTGGCTCAATGGATTGTTGACATGACCTGTTATTGGTTTGATGTATCATGTGGTTAATGAATTGAGCTTTATGATTAGTTAACATTTTTAATGCTGATGCTACATAATGCTGCAGATTCAGTGTGAACAGTCTGTAAGTTTCAAGTCTGAGGCTTTTTCTTTCAGATTTAAAAGAGATTCTTCCAATACTGAACTTTCAAAATTTGACAAAAAGATAATTTGTATTATTGCTCTCTTATTTTTAATCATATTTAAAATAATGATTAGACACAACAAAGGAATATACTTTTGTGCTATTTTGCAGAACAGGATCATTGCTTATTAGTGAATTAAAAAAAGCATAAAATTAGGGAATATAAATATGTAATAGAATATCAGAATTTGTTTTTGTTTGTTTCATACCCATCTTCAATACTGAATGAATATAAAAGAGTATTTACATGGTTAAAAAAATTGTTTCCTTATCTTGAAAAAAAGAACCTTTTTCAGTCCGTTAATAGTTATAGTCCTAACTTTGTTTTCTGATTATAACTTCAATGAAGTCTTCTTTAGAAAAGTACAAGAAGGCTGCTGTTGAGCACTGATATTTGTATCACCTGTAATTGAATTGTTCATTATTCTTTATGGGTATAAATAATTAAAATATATTATTATCAATAATTCTGGTTGTCAATGATTATTTGTTAGAAAATCATTTAATAGTTTAATAATTTCATTTAATTTAAGAATTCAGCTTCACTCTTGCAAGATACTATAAATTTAAAAAAAAATTGTTTTGTTATGAATATGACTTAATATTTGTGGAACAGCTTATGAATAATCATTTATGCTATAAAAATTTCAATTATATGTGCCTAGATATTCAAATTATATGAGTAGTTATTTATATGGCTTGTATGGGATTTTAGAATCACATAGGCTTGAAGGTACACAGTACTTATTCTCTCTAGTGCATGGTTATTATGCAGGTACAAACATTAAAACCTAAAAAGGATCCTTCTAAAGTAATAAAGGGGAGCTTTTTTAAACCAGGGAAAGTTTAAATGTTCTATTATGCATAAGAAAGTGTAGAGACCGTTATTTTTCAATCTACCACTATCCAAGAGAATTCATTTGAATTTTTTTTCTACTTAGGTAGCGGGGGGCATAATTTAAGTATTTATGTGAGTAAAGGCTGCACTATTTTTTTACAGCCACACTTTTACGTGATGCATTCATCGACATACTAAGGTATTTCTCAATAATTTTTAATACAATTCATACACAATATATATAGTAACATGATTGTGTCTTATTGCAAATTACACTTCTATTCATTCACAACAAAATGAAACTGTGGGAAATGTGATGTCATTTGTAGTTGAAGTTTCAATTATTATTAACCATAGAGGCTTACTATTCGTGAAAATCCAAACCTAAGAATATTTAATAGATAAGGAATTTAATGATTTATCATTTAGTCAATTTTTAATGATTCTTATCAGAATTTTTTTTCCAATGCAGCGGGTGAAGGTGAACACAATTCTTTCACCAAGATGATTACATAACACAAGTAAGAATTCAAACAGGTACTAAAAACAGAACTGTAAAAGAAATAGAAAGAATTAAAATAAGAGTTCCCTAAATAAGAAACAAAATAAGAGTTCCCTTGCCTCCCAGTAATGGGAGTAAACAGAATTCTCTTTCAAGGCTGGGCAGTAAGGGAGGTGGTCCGCAGTCATCACAGCATTGCCTCAGCCAGTGGAGCACCCAGGGGGTGGGCCAAGGGGCCCTGGTCCCCCCCCCCCCCCAAAGAAATAGAAATTTCATTATGAATATTGAATTTGCATTATAAATATTTTTACCTGTTCAACTTGCACCCCTCCAAGATTAATTCCTGCATACGCCACTAGCCGCAGCAGAGGGGGCAACTAGGCTTGTCGACGATCCCAAGTTGATGCAGGTGGGCATAAAGGCAGTCATGCATGGCCATCATTCAGAAAACAGTAACCTCACAATACCTGGGATAATCCGAGAGCCTGAGGATGGTTACACCAGGGCTTCTCCCATGTCCTTTCCTTTAGTTTGGATTTATATGTCTCTTGTGGCCAGATTGATCTATGAAGCAGTGGATCCATAACAGATCCCCTTAAGAAACAGACTGATAGATCATGCATCCTTTAGCATGACAATATCATAATGTAAAGGAACTTGGTAACGTATGTAATCCAAAGGCTGCAAAGCTGTTACTCATTTGGCACTACCCAGGGGGCAGTGTAGTATAAAGTATGCTACAGACGTGAGTAATATTATCCCCCTTACCAGAATTGTTAAATGGGAAAAAAATTCTAGAAATGCTATAAATATTAAAGCACTGTTTTAGGTGGCATAACAACCACCGGTACTTAAGTATTATAACTGAAATGGCCGCTTGGTGAGAAAGTACCAAATATACGTGCCGGTCCCATTTCCGTCATTAATTATTCTTCATAATAAGTAACATTTTGAGTTAATATTTTGCCTTATGATGAAAATTTTGGATTTGCTTGAAAATTTTAGAAATGCTATAAATTTTTAAGCACTGTTTTAGGTGGCATAACAACTACCAGTACTTAAGTATTATAACTGAAATGGCCGCTTGGTGAGAAATATACGTGCCGGTCCCATTTCCGTCATTAATTATTCTTCATAATAGGTAACATTTTGAGTTAATATTTTGCCTTATAATGAAAATTTGGGATTTGCTTTAGAAGTAAGAGAATGTAGTGTCTTTTTTTTTAAGTTTATGGGATTTTTACCAGCTCGGTGTGTTTGTCAGAACAGCAATGATATGCATATATATTTTGGATCAACCATTTGCTTGTGATGCAGTGTTAAAGCTTGTGAAAAAGCATCAGAATTCAAGTGGGATACTGGTTCCACAGTTTCAGATTGCCTTACTCATTTTGAATATTTTAAGTATATTTCTATTTTGTCATTTGTATGCAATTTTAACTTATATCTGGAATTATTTATATCAAAATCTTGTCCATTATCTGATTTATTTTATTTTCTACACGCTTTCCAGATTTTGTGTTTTTTTACTTGTGGCTGCTGAAAATTTGGCAGTGAGCAGTTAAAAAAAAAGATACCCACAATAAAATTAGGCACTGGTGAGCTAATATTGCACAAAGCTCAAAAAGATGCCAAATTTCAGTTATAATGCATAAGTACTCAACCATTTAATAAAGATTTGTACCCGAGATTTTATTACTTGAGAAAGAGATGATTAAGTTATATAACAGAAAGAAAAACATACTGAACTATATTAACCCATATTAAAATTTGTGTAGTAAAGAATTCAAAAAATATATTCATGTACTTGTTTATTAGTGTTTTTATCAAAATATAGCTAATTTTTCAATTTTTAATAATCACTTTATGCTAATCTTTTCAGAATGGTGTAGCTATAGATATTTGTGATAGAAATGGTTGTACTCCTCTCATAACTTCCTGTCAGCATGGTAACAGTCATCTTGTTTGCTATTTACTCGGGCGTGGTGCAAATAAATCCATCTGTGATAGAAATGGAGATACTGCTTTGCATTGGGCTGCATATAAAGGTAGAAATTGTCAATATTTCTAAGCTTGATATAATATACTTTTATAGATTAATTATGAACGGATAAAGGAGGGGATACTCAAATGGTTTTATTAATCATATCAATAATCTATGCACTCACAACTTTTTCTGTTATTAAAATTGTTTATTTTTTTAGTCCAAATTTGAAAGTTAAAAATTAAATTTTTAATAATTTTGTTGCTAAATGCTGTATTACTTAACCAAAATAGTTATTATTATACTTATAAATGTTAACAGCATTCTTCATCTCTAATCTATTTGCTTGCCCTCATTAAAAGATGCAAAAGTGTATGAAATAATATTTTAAAGATATAAGGTATATTTTAAAAGTACCAAATAATGGTTTACTGAAGCTGACATAATTGTGGTTTAGTCTAATTTTTTTTTGTTTCAAGCATATAAATACTACAGTCTGAACTATAAACTGATTATTCATCTTAATTGAATGTTAGAGTAAAGAAAAATGTCTATAGAAATCCAAATTTTCCTTAAAGTTTATTATGTAACTTATAAGGAATTTTAATGTGCCATTTAGTACTCCTTTACACCAAGAACATTTCTCTGATCTGTCTTAATCCATGGCTCTAATTCTGTCTACTTATTTACATATTTGATGTAGATTCATGGTCTTTAGTTATCTTTTTTCCAAATTCTCTTCTTTGACTGCCTGTTGATCCTGCCTATCTTTTTTTTACCAAAATATTTTACTCAGTTATCCTTCTGTATTAACCATCTATGCATTTTTCGTTTCCTTGCTTAATTCTCTCTCTTGTTCTATCCTTTATAACTTTTCTTCTCCTACTTCTTACACCAATATTGTTCTGCAGTATCTTATGTAGAGAACCTCCTTTTGACTAGCTTCAATAGCAAAAGTTAGTTATTTTGCATTCGTTAATTTTTGTTTAATTAAATAAATATAGTTCAGTTGTGCTGGGGTTTTAGAGGACACTGCTTAGTCTATATAAGGATTTAGAAAACTTTCTTGTTTGAGCAGACTGTTAAAAATTCTTTTTAACCACAGTTTCATGGCTACTGAAAAAGCAACCTTTGTTAAATTGACTGTCAAGTGTCTAAAATATGGGTGTTCTTTTTTAGTAAAAAAGCTTAGAAAAAAACCCAAACTCATTAAGTAAGGAAATGAAAAAACTCAAGGAAGTGGTAAGTGAATATTAATTCTGTTTCAAGTAAAATTCAAATATTACATCATTATAAGCATAATAAACTTTTTCATTCAAACTTTTTCCTTCCAACCTGCCCTAGAATGTGATTTTGTGGTAAATTTGTCCTTTTACCCTTCCCTATCATCTTTTATAACTCTTTTAAAAGACTTTAACCCTCAAACACTACGGTGGGGGTTGGATCTGACCCGAGGGGTGTTTTCTCCCCCTCCTGTACACTCCCCTCTCATTGCAAGAGATCGAGTTGACAAGGAATCCTACCAGCCAATCTTGCAACAGGTGTTGGAGCATTTACAGTTATACGTTTGCAGTAAATATGAGTGTCTTTGTTGACAAACGTTATTTCATGATCTATAGTCATTTTAAAATTTTTTTTTTTTTTTAGATTTTTAATTTTTTATTTCGATTTTGAAGGCCAAAAATGTCAGTATATATATTTACATTTTCGTGCTTGGAAATTTGATTTCACTAACTTCTAAATCTAGGTATAAGACTAAATTACATATTAGACCTAATATATACAACATCCTATGTAAATGCCAGAGATTTTCTTTGTTTAGCAAAAATACAATTTGTTGGTCACTTTTTCTATAAAAAGATCTTTATTTCACATAAAATATTATCAGTAAATGTTATTTTACAACAAAAATGCTTATTGTGTACTTATTTCTACCAAAAACCTCATCAAGAAAAAGATCGGATCGGATCCAACCCAATCGTACCATCGATTTCATCTTAAACCACTGTACCGTTTGAGGGTTAAATAAGCATTAATCAATTAGCTGAGTAACAATTTATTGTTTAATATACCATAATGATAAAAATTTATCCATATAGATTATGCTAATTAAGATATGAATAAAACAAGCCAAAAATTCTGATTTTAAGGAAAATTAACAATGTAACCTGAAATTAAAGTACTACCAAGGGAATGGCAAAACTATTGTTTAGTAAGAAATTTTTGAAAATCAGGGTTGTGTTATGTGCTTCACTAATGTCTGAAAATAATAGCTGTTAAAGATATGTTTAATTGGGCTTAACCTCAAAATTTTTACTTATAAATAATAACAACAAACATACCAGAGGCATGCTCTTTAATTGAGAGCACAATACAATTTTCTACTGTGAAACAAAATCATTAATTGAATAGTGTTAGGACTTGAATCATGCTAAATATTTAACTTTTATTTTTTTCAAACTCAGTAAATGAATTATTTTTCATTTTAAGGGCTTTAGGTATTGCAACATTTACTGTAAAGTTTAGAAAAACCAAGTGTGCCCCCATTTTTCTTAAAACCTTGGGTTTTGTAAATAAAAAAAGTAAATTTGTTGAAGTTGCGAATTTGATTAATGTGGGCAGCATATAATTTATGGCAATTACAATTAGTAAAAAGTTTATGCATACAAAGTATGTACTATATTATTGAATGTTAGACCGTATTGATTAATTCATATTCTTGCTTTCAATTGGTGGCTACAATTCAAAACCAGTAAGGACTCCTTTATATCCAAAATTTTGTTTAAGGGAGGTGCCGTTGTTTATTTGTTTCTCTCATGGTTCCTCTATTTCTATGGTCGTAATTTCTCCTGAACTTATTTCTGTATTGTACTATTTAATTATTGTCCTAGTTACAGATTGCAAAAGACATTTCAATTAACTAAAAGGTTTTATTTATTTCCATAGCTGTAAGTAATTTTTCTTGTTTGAGATTTCCATTTAAAGGCTCTATTCAAAAATATTTTTTCTTTTTTGAATGGACCATGTTTGCCAAAGGACAGTAAAAGGAGGTCTATTTACAATACAAGCACTGAATATTATCGTATTATATGTTATGACTGCTTTTGTCATACAGAGTTTAATTTGTGAAAATTATTGTTCCTGGTTTAAAACATAGTGTACAACACTTAAAATTTTATAATTTGCTTTGATGAATTCTGTTTTTATTCTCTACACATGTTCATTCTTAGTTATTTAGGGTATATCTTTTTTATTTGAACTTATTTCTTTTATTGTGATTCAGGTATAAAGCATAATTTTTTTCAGCACTCTTTTTAAATAGCTTCTGTAGCATAGATGCTTTTTTTTTAATGTTTGCAGACTGCTTGAACTTGTAAAAAGCTATTAGGTTATTGTAAAAAGCTATTCTTTAAGCCCTAGACAGTGTTTAATGCTACAGGAACTTTGTTTCGTGAGAGAATATGCAATTCATCATTCTTAGGTAATATTTTGCTATAAATGAGTAATTAATGGAAGAAATATGTTATACAGTTTATCTAAATGATATAATAAAGAGTTTGATCTTAATTGTATCAAATCTTTAATACAATTTTGCTAGTTGGAAAAATATTTCTTTCTTTTTCCTTTTTTTTACTCTCTCTCTCTGTCTGATTTCAAAATATATCTCTTTTGCCTTTCTTATCTTGAATTTTGACATATTTTACCATTGCAATTTTTGTGGGCATAATGAATGCTACTTCTGTGAGTTAATGTCCATAATCAGGCATTTTCATAATATATTATTGCCTTCATTTTATTTATGAGGACCAAGCATGCTTGGGAACTAAACTCTGGGGGTCCCATGTCAGGTTGACCACCTGACTGAGACATATGCTGTATGGCACCCCAAGCCCATGGTCAAGAAAGCCGAGATGGGTATCGCTGGCCTTGGTCCACAGTGGACTGTTGCTCCATGAGTTAAGTGTTTTTTAGGTATAATTTTAAAGAGTTGATATAGCTCTTCAAATAAACGTATTAATACTGAGGCAGAATTCAGACATGTTCTTAGCAACCCATAGTATTACTAAAATTAGCTAGGAATGATTCTATAATGCATTGTGTAAGAAATTATATTAATTTTTGTCTTTGTCAATTTTGCTATTCATTGATTATCCCATATCCATTTGTATTGTGTATTCTTTTAATATAATTCTTTCTTTTTTTAATTCCCACTATTCATATTAATTTATCCTTACCTATGTTTTAGAACTTAGCTGTAATGCAGAAATCTTAAATATAATATTTTAAATTTTGCTGAGGTATCAAAGGTGTTTACAACCTCTTTACTTTTATAATGTTTTGAAAATGAAAATAAAATGTTTTTATATTTTTAGCAGTACTGTTATATATTGTAATTAGGAATGTTTCATTGTCTAAGTTTCATTTCAAGTGTATATATTTTTTAAAATATTTTTTTTTTTACATTGACACTTTATATTATATGTCTTGATATTTTATATGCTCATTTTTTTCAGAATTCGAACTTTCTTTTTACAATTACTTATGTATCACTAATTGTGTGTTTATGTCTGAATATGCGTTAATATTATTGCCTTATCTGTATCATCATACCCTTTTTCTTAGTTTTGCTCTAATGTACATTTCTCTATGCCAAGTCATTACTTGTAACTAATTATTTTCTTTCTGTGGGTGCTTTAATGATAGTTTTATTTCTTTTCTAATTTTAGGTTATCCAGACATGATGCGTCTGCTTATTTATTCTGGTTTTGATCCTCGGTTACCTGATAATTTTGGATACAATGCTCTGCACTTGGCCTGTCTAAGTGGTAACCTTGTTGCTGTAGAAGATCTTTGTGAGAAAGTTAGTTTATTTACCTTTTTTTTTTTGCTCTTTCTTTAATTAACCTGTATATGACATGGGACTGTCATTTGAATAATTGTGATATATGCTTGAAAGTAATCTTTTTCTATATACTGGTTACTAATCACAGTCATTCACTCTATATAAGTTCTCCTATATTATATAAATTGATCTTATATGATTTTTAATGTTAATATGTACTTCCTCTTTTTTTATGTTCATTAAAATTATGTAAGCTTATGTCAAATTCTTTATTTTTTTAATTAAACAGTCTTTTATTTTCATGATTTATAGTTTTAGGGGTTTACTTTCTTTGGATAAATATGGGTTCACAATTTTGAGGTACCACAGTGATTTTTCCTTACTTTCTACTTATCCTCCTCTCTCCCTGCATTTATCTTTAGTTAGCTGTGGTGCAAACTTTCTGTATGACCTTTTTGAAGGAGAGCTTCATGAATCCTTTTGTTAGGCTTTGTAGTGAATAGTATGGTTGGGGTCTGGATATAATCTACTTTAATGTTAGCTTAGTGAGTGTTGTGTAAACTTGCGCTTTTTATTTTCTTCTGTAAAGTTTGTATTTTGGAAATTGTTTACATATTCAAAAATTAAGCAAATTTGATGAAACAAGTATAAAAATGGCAGTTTTTAGGATTATAGTGAATGGCTTGCTGTGTCATAAAAATCATTCAATAAATTTGTGCTTTAAGAAGTTTACTGTTTGATTCTTCACTCGTAGTGATGAACCTTTGACATTGGTTAGATGTATACCTGAAAGAAACTGTATTTTGGAATCAGTCAGTTATTTTGTTACATAACAGTGAGCAACAAATAGTAGCATCTATTCATATTAGTCAAGTAAGGTTCTTTTTAATCTAGTATAATGAAGGAAATTAAACAAAAGCCTCTCCATTTCTTACTGATAAAATCTTGATGGAATCTTCCTATAATAAAAACAAGAAAAGTAAATATATAAAAACAAGAACAGTAAATATATAAAAACAAGAAAAAAATTCCGTGCATCAAGAAAAGAAAAGCTTCTGAATTATTGAATAAAAGCATGTATAATTTAGTGAAATGCTTTAAATTATTCAATATATTTCTAAGCATGGGATCTAGATGTTAGGCAATGCTTGTCAACTATGGAGTTGATGTTGTGTTCTAAATCATATGATTCCTTGAAAATAAAAAAGATAGCTACTTTATGGCATTATTGCATTTTGTTATATCTTAACCTTATGTTCTTGTTCTTTGTTAAAATAAAGTATAATTTTATTTTCTTTCCTGTTGGTTTTATTGTGGAAGATTTCCCTTGATGTAGTTTTTTGCTTACCTGCTTTAACATCTTATCTGGGTTTTGATGCAGGTATAGATGTGATTTGCTAATTTGTATTAGGTTAAGGGGAATACATATCCCTATCATACGTTTTCATGCTGTTTAAACTAGTTCACAATTTTGGTTAGTACATTTGTAAATATATCTTTATTCTTTTTTATATAATTTCATAGCACTTTGCATTTATTCAAGTCTTCTTTCCCTGGGTTCTGCATGTCGGGTTGATTTAGCATAGTACATCCATAACAGATTTTTCACTTTAAAAATTTAGTCACCCAGCTAACCATCATGCCAGAGATCAATTAGCATACAGACAAAAGTCTAAAAATGTGTAGCTCTCACTTGACCTTTATTCAGGAAAATAACTTGAAAGAATGAATCAAAAATCAGTTTTGTTTAAAAATATTAAAGTATATGTTAGGAAAAATGGAATATTTTTCATTTCCCCCAAACTAATTTTTAGTGATATTAAACTAAGAATTTTAAGAGTTTTCCAAGATCTTACCATAGGGAAGTTATTCAAATATACCTTGAAATATTGTGAATACTAATGGACTGTTTACAGCAGGGACTGGGAATTTAGTTAAATGGGATAAATTTGTTGTAACATTGATGTATACACGAGAAAGTGATAGCATTTATAAATATTATATTTCTTTAAAATAATGTGAAAGCTATGAATTATCTGTATTTTTTCAAATTAAACTATTATTTTTAGTGTCTTTTTATATTGGACATGACTTCTTTATTTTTGACCTAACTGTTGACTGTCTCAAGTAGAAAACCCACATAGTTTCAGTCAGCAATAAGTACCTAATACTAATCTTGTCAAGATACTGTCTTTTTAGTCTGTTGGGAAATTTCTAACTGCTTGAATTAATGTGTTGGTATTATTATTTATTTTAAATTTTTAAAAGTTCTTTAGACAGTTAACTGCTATCTGAAGAAATCAGATTTGGCATCTGATAATATTTAAAATTTTATTTAGTTTTTAAATGTCATTTTCAACTATGACAAAAATTATTTATACCAATTTATTGACATCTTTCATAATTAAAAATTATTTTCCTAGGATAAAATAGACCTTGAATGCAAAGATAAACAAAACAAAACACCATTGCAACTGGCAGAAGAACAGGGCCAAAATGATATCGTTGATTATTTAAAAGTTAGAAAGCGAAAATCTTTTTTGCCAAGTTTTGACGTATGGTAAGACATTCTTTCTGTATTTATATGTGTAGAATTGTTATTTGAATGCAATAAATCCTAAAATATTACTTAAACTACAGGATTGCAATAGAGATGTGTAGTGTCATATGACATGTTATTGATAACACAGTACTTGATTTCATAGGATCTGATATTATCAATAATAATTTGTTCATTAAGGGTATTCTATGTTAAATTGTTACACGCTATATCATAATCATGATTCACTTTAGTGAATTAAAGAAATAGCTTTCTTTAAAACTATAATATGAACTTGCTGCTCTCTTAAATATTTTCATGTGGTAACTTTTCATAAGTTTTGCAAGAATTTGCCAGTTTTACTGTTTTATGATCTTGAAATAATTTCTTATGATTTATCTAGCTTTGCCTGTCATCTCAGTTCTGTAAAAGAATTTTCCTTTTCCAGTGTTTTTTTTTTAAATGCAAATTTTTAAATTCATAAGTATAGAAATTATCAAAATGTTTGAAATTTTTATGGCCTTAGTCACTACAGTTCCTGTGATTAATTTTTGATACCCTATTTTGAGTTTTTGTATTTAGTATATATAAAGGAAAATAACATTAAAGTTAGTTTTGCAATAGTCTCAGCTATTATGGGAGTAAAGAGTTTTGTTAATAAAGTACTCAGGATTAATATACTTAATTTTACCTTTAAACTTTTAACCAATTATCTCTGTATTAAGTGAGTATTAATGTCTTATTGTTATTTTTTTATTTTAGATGGTGTCACTTCAATATATCTTTAAATTAAAATGTCAATAAAATTGTTTATACTTTATTATGAATAAAACTATTACCTTCTGAATTTTTTCTGAAATCTTCTGGATTTTGTTAATTATTCTGAAATTAACTTCAGGAGATTGGCAGATATGCATTCCTCATAGAAATATAATTTATCTTTTTTAAAATTCATTGAATAGGTCAAAAGTGAATTTAATAAACTAAATCATCAACTGTTATTTTACTTTCATATAAAGATACTCATTTATGTTATTTATGAACACTATTTTATTACTGTATTTGTATTTCTATTAACTAATCTGAACCTAAGCAGCTAATTTAGTTACTGATTAGTCTAAAAAATTCCTTTTCATGCATGAAATTTATCTTTTTTGCATAGCTGTTTTACATTAAAAAAAATATTTGTTATTTTGCAGGCAGTTGGTTTTTGGCGTTAATAGCCACAGCAAAGGACCATTGTTTTTTCTTCTTGGGACTCTTTTCTTTTGGGGTTATCCTATGTACATCTTAAGGGTAGTTATTACTTCTCCTTTATATATCTCAATCAGTATTATGAGCCATTATATGTAAAATCTGTATAAATTGAATTCATACAAATATTTCAACCTTTTACGGATTTAAGGTCTGGGTTTTTATCTAATTTTTTTTTTTTTTTTTTTACCATATGGAAAGAGAAGATGGACTGTAAATTTATCTCTTTTATATACTTGCACATTATATTCTGACAAAACAAAATCAAATTATTTGTTCTATTAATTAATTTAGATTTAACACGTTTTTATCTTTGGCCGTTAGTTAAATTTCTGATGGGCAATTTCTTTGGTTCACCAAAATGTTTATCAAATTTTTCTGCAGTTGTCAAAAGTGAAAAGTATTTTGTATTATAAAATATTTTATTAATAAATTAACCATGTCTCAATTATAAACATGCTGTAGGTTTTAGTCTGTTAAGTTCTGCAGTGAGATTCAGTTACTCACGGGGCAACAGATGACTGTAGAGCTCAAAATCAGCCCGCTAGTTATTAAAACTAGTATGCATTTATTTCATTGTAAGTCAGTGAAATACATAATATGAATTTGGTAATTATATTTGCCTATGAGGGTTTTTTTTTTTTACATTTCCATAAATATACATGAGGTCAAGGCCATGTAGACAAAGCTAGTTATGTTAAACATTCAGAAACTGTAAAATTTATTATATTTCAGTCTAGTTATGTAAGGATTCTTCCATAACTAGGGCATTCCTTAGATCAGTGGCCGGCAAACTCATTTGTCAGCAGAGCCAAATGTCACAAGTACAACGAATGAAATATCTTTTGAGAGCCAAATTTTTTAAACTTAAACTATATAGGTAGGTGCATTGTTATTAGTTTAATTTGGATACTCCAAAGCTGGCCTTTGCTAAAAAGTCCTCAATCTGAATAAGGTACGTTCACTGAAGTCGACACCTTCCAACTCTTCCATCCACACTCGTCTTGTATACTTATTTCGTCTATCTCCTTTCGTTCATCCTCTCTGTATGTCCAAACCATCTCAACATAGCTTTCTCAATCCTCGACACTACATCTTCTATCACTCCACAGCACTCCCTAGCATTAACTTAATAAACTGTACTAAAAGTTTTTTTAAGTCTTAGTTAAACTATAGGTACATTGAATAAAACTTGATATCATACTTAATATCGATATTATTTATTGATAAAATTAAATTGTAAAGTATCCATAAAATTAAATCATGACAAGGACAGACAAACACTAATATGAACAATGGCTTTGTATCTCCTTGGAAAGTTTCGGTGAGTCAAGTTTGTTGTTTTTTATTTTAGGCACAGTTCGAGGTTCTCATCAATAAGATGAATTCTCAATTTACTCTTGATAAGGTTCATTCTTGAAAATGATTGTTCGTATGAATATGTAGACCCGAATAAGAAAGAACAGCAAACACTAGTTTTTCCAGCTGATTATATGAGTCAGCAATACTATTTATTCTAGGTATTAAAAGTCATATCTTCCTTCTCCAGATCTTTCAAAGCAGGCCACTTGTGCTGTGAACTAAGTTCACATTTGTTTATCTCCAATATTTCTATATCAGCACAAAGATGTTCAAATTTCGAACTCCACAATTCTTTGTTTTTTAAAATCCAGTAACTGCATTTCAAAGTTTCCAATGTCAATATTAAAGGGTTTGGTTTGGTCTGGGAGTGCTACATTATTTTTTTGCTACACGAGGGCTAATTAGACTGGGACCTATTGCTTAAAGCCGATTCCGAATGGCTAGAAACATCCGTGCCGACTGTGGGACTCAAACCCACAGACTCTGGTACCGAAGGCCAGCACCCTAGCCATTTGGCCATCAACCAGCTAAATATTAAAGGGAGAAAAATTTAATTCTGTTACAGTAGCATTAAGGGGTTTTTTAACAGAAGCTAACGTCGCTTTGCTGTTTCTGACTTCCTGAAACCTGTCGAGAAAAGCTTCCCTAATATTTAAAAGTGTTGTTATGAAATAGAAAATGTCAATATCAGAATTATTTTCTTGGCAATGTTTCAACAGGCTTGGAAAGTGAATCTAAGTTTCTCTATCAAAATCTAGATTAAAAGAGATAATTTGTTTTTGAATGAAATACCTTCTTACATCGAAAAAATTGTGCATCCTTTCCCCTCTGGTTTACGATTTAGCTGATTTAGATGAGACGTAACGTCTCCCATGAAATAAAATTTCTGGATCCACTGATCGTTCGTTAGTTCTGGATAGTAAACACCCTTCTCAAGGAGAAAGGCTTTAATTTCTGTTTTTTAAGAAAGCGAAACATTTCAAAACGTTTCCTCTTGAAAACCAACATACCTTGTTATGCAGAAGATCTGCGTACTCACTCTCCATTTCAACTAAAAATTCTTTAAATTGGCGATGATTAAGTGCTTCAGCTATAATGGAGTTGATAATCTTAATCACCTATTTCATAACTTTGCAAATTTCTTCTGAAAATATCTGCGCACAAAGCGCATCTAGATGAATGATGCAATGGTAATGGACTCATTGTAAGTACCTTGTGATTTTTCTTTCAAAATAGCAACAAACCAGTTTCTTACGCTGGTCATACTTTTTGCTCCATCTGTTGAAATTGAGACAATTTTATCAAGTAGAATATGAATTTTTTCAATGCACTCAGTTACAGCATTTGCTATAACCTCTCCACGTGTTTGACCTTTGAGTGACAATAATTCTAAAAGTTCTTCTTTAGAAACTGTAGATGAAATAAATCGTACAAAAAGTGAAACTAGTGCTGTATCATTTGTCACAAGACTCGTCAACTGCTATTGATAAAGCTAAAACCAATTTAAGATTTTCGACTTGCTTGTTGGTTATATTCGATGACCATTTTGTCTAGTCTAGTGTTTTCTACCTGGAGATGCTCTCTGAAGTAATACATTATAAAACACGATGCAAAGATACGACTTGACGATACGCGTTGACATTTAATCTTTCTGGAAAAATGTATTCTCATTAAGTCACTTCAGAGCACTTGCCTAAAGATAAAGACACATAAACACCAAGTATTAAAAATAGAAATAAGAAAACCAGTCATCATGAAGTTTCAATCGCACTGTACGTGCGCGCCCGCACGTGGTATTTTGGCCCACACTCAGGGGGCCAAAGAGCCACATGTGGTTCGCGAGCCACGGTTTGCCGACCACTGCCTTAGATTGTTAAATCCTAGAATTTTAGATCTCTAGTAGTATTAATATTGTTTAAGGTTTTGTTAATTATGGGGATCCAGGACACATTTTAAATTTTTTTTATTTATTGAGTTAAAATTTTGAATTTTTTTTAGATGGTTAACCATATAATTTATAAACAAAATCACATCATAAAACTTCTCATAAAGTTATTAAAAATGGGGTAATTTAAAATCGTTATAACTTGAAATATTATTTATCGAATTTCAAAATTTTTTCATGCAATTAAACAGAAATATATGTTTGAATTTTGACTCAGCATTTTTAAAAATATTAATATAAAAAAAATTAAAAATATTTAGATAAAAAATTTTAAAAAATTATGTAACTTATTTTTTAAAAAATCATATTTTCAAAAGAAAATATTTTTTTCAAATTTGTTGAAACAAAATTAAAGTAAAATAATGGAAAAAGACATGTTCCAAGTTTGAACCATCTATTTTTAACAGCTCTTGACTTATAACAATTTAAATAGGAGAAATGGGGAAAAACCCATCATGCAGAAAAATGCATTTACAGGTTTAAATAAAGATAGGCTGCTATTAGAATGTTGCAAAAAAAAAAAAAATTTAATATCTCCTGTTCTAATTAAGATAGAAACATGACTTAAATGTCATTTTAAACAGTAAAGAACACAAAATTCTTTAATGCAATAATTTTTTTTTCAAAAATTTGAAGAATTTTGTGTCCTGGACTCCTTAATTTTTGAATTTCAAACAGTAATATGTACAGAGAATTTAAAAAAAACATTCTACTGTTGGGTAAAGTTTGCTTGCATTTTATCATGGTTGCTGTGACTTTTATATGTGACATGGTTGCTGTGACATGCATATATTTAAAATATTTTTTGCATTTTTACTTTCAGTGTGTTCCCCTGACATGGGATGAATATACACCTATTCATTTTGTCTTCCTTTTTACAAATGGAGTGATGTGGCTGAGCCTTATAATTGCCCATCATCTGGATCCAGGGTACTTAGCTTTGGATACAGAAGACTATCATCATACCATTAGTGAATTAGCAAAATTTGACAAGTTCCAACATAACAATCTGCCGATGCCTATGTTATGCCATACCTGCAGAACTGTTCGTCCATTAAGAGCTAAACATTGTCGTGTTTGCAATCGCTGTACCAGGCATTTTGATCATCACTGTCCATACATATATAATTGTGTTGGACTGAACAATAGGTAAGTTGTTAATGTGTGAATGTGAAATGCTCTTCAGTTTTGGTACAAGCATGCATTTTGAAGGTGTCAATAAACCAGGGTGAATCTAGACAGCTTAGAATAGACCAAAATTTTCAAAATCCTAGAAATATTTCAAGGAAATTCAAAACGCATTCCAAAAGTCAAGAAAACTCATAAACAAAGTTATGGAGATATAAAACACTTCCATACTGAAGATGAGGATATTATGCCTGCATATAACGATATGCTCTATTAATGTTCTAACCATTAGCCTTAGAATAAGTTACATTTAACTATTGAATTTTTTGCCTCTGCTCGAAAGTGTCATAATGTACCACTGATCTTAAATTTAACAATAAATCAAGCTGAGGGGCTAATGTAGAAGAGCATTTCAAAGTTTATCTTAGGAACTTTGTCTTGTTATAAATTATATCTTAAAACAAAAATGAGAGAATTGTTAAGTTTTCATATTTATTTGCTCTCTCAAAACTTCAGAGGGTGATTATGTATTGTTTTTTACAATAAAAATTAAATAATTATGCCCTTTAAAATTTTTATGATTAATAAAATTGTCAAGAGTATTTTGTATTTTGTAAAATCAAGGTTTGTTGCAATTTGAAATATCAGGAAAAATTATTTTCAAATCATGTAAGAACCATGATATAAGAGTATAGTTTTGTTGTTTATGCTTATTTCTGAATAGATTTGTATTAATATTGTTTTAATTTTCATTTCATAAAACACTCTTTAAATGATAGGAGCTACTGAAATGGTCTTAATTAAGATTTCAAAATAATGGGTGAAAAGTATAATTGGGAATATATGTTGAATTAGTTGCATTTTCTCTGTTCAGTTAAGGCAATGAAAGTTCAGTGTGTTTGGATGGAATTCCCCAGGGTAAGTCCCAGCTGCACAAGAAAAAGGTTTTATTTTCTGTTATACTTGAAAGCTGTATGTAGCTCTGTAAATTTTTGTTTGTCAAAATTTAATTATAAATATATAAATTGAAATATTAAAGTAATTGCAGTTATAAAAGTAAGACTATTATGTGTTGTTTACAAATAATCTATAATTTTAGTTTAGGTATGTTAGAAATATAAGCTTTATATTATACTTTTGTAGTGGTTAAAAGCATTTCCTTATCTTTTACAGAATATGGTTCCTAGTATTTTCCTTAACAGTTGCCATTAACTGTACAGTTACAGTATTCTTTGCTGCTGCTTGCATATGGGTTGATGGCTGGCAATACACTTATATATTTGGGTTACTTGAAGCAATATTGTTTTGTGGAGTTGGATGGATTCTCTCAGGGAGTACAGTATGTGTGCATTTCATTATAATATCTATTTAAGAATAAACAATTTCAAATTAATTTTCCCAATCTGATTACATAACATGTGTACAGATAACTGCATAATTATGTAGCTCAGATTATGTGTAGTTCCAAGAAATAAAAACCTCGAAACAGATTTGACTCTCCTTTGCATAAAGTCATTATTTTTATTTTAAAATTTAACATTTTACTTCAAAAGGATTTTAATACAAAACTTAATTCTTTATACCATACAAGCTGAATACCCGAGCTTCACTATGGAGTACATTCAAATTAAATACAATGGTCAATATATGCAATTAATGCTAAAAAATAATTATAAAAAATCATAACGGATATTTTTATAGACAAAATAATGTAGAAGAAAATATTCAAATTAAATACAACAGTCAATGTATGCAATTAATTTGTATGTTTAATATCCATAAAACATACTAATTTGAATGAAATTCTTAAAAAACTTCAATCTCAATTAGTTTCGTGGTTAAATTTTATCATTTACTCTATTTTAATATTTTTTTGTCAATTTATTTCATTGTTATGAACATGATGCAAAATTAATTTAAAGTATCACAAAAAGAAAAAAAAACCCTGTGTTCAGCCTGTGTTTAATCTTTAAAAAATCAGAAAATGGAGGTAAAGATTAAAAAAGATTTCATTTTAAAGGAATTTTTATGATCTTTCTCGTGTTATAAATTTTATAACCCTCAGATTAGTATTTAAAATACAAATTTAAAAGAAGTTACAAAAACAGCTTAAAAATTTAATTTAAAAAAATCTAGGAAGAATTTTTCAAAAATCTTTCTTAATGCACCCCTACACTATAAGAAGAATCGTCAAGCAAAATTTCAGATCTTTAGGTCCAGCGGTTATGCCTGTGCGTTATCTGCCAGTCAGTTACGAACTGTTTTATATATATAGATGAATGTTCAGAGTTAAGAAAAGGAGACACTATAAATTTACTTCAAATATTATTGCATTTAGTGTTTAGACTTCAATATTACTTATATTGTAATTGTATATGCTTGCAATTTAACTATTTCATAACATGGTCAAATAGGAGTGTTAGCTAACTGGTATTTATAATACTTAGCATTTTAAAAATCATGCACAGATTTTTTTCAAAATCTGTGTACTTTTCCCCTTTAAATTTGTTTAAAAAACTTAAATATTAAATAATTAGAAATATAAAGTACTCATAGTTGCTGATTTAGACAAAACTTGTGGAAAATGCAAACATGAAAAAACAACTTCTTAAATTTCACAATCTAGAAAATGTCCACAATGTAATGACCCCTTTTACTACTTTGTGGAATTGAAAAAGTTGCATTTTCCTCTTTAACTTTTGTTGCTTTTATGTCTAGTTTAAATTCAGAAATGATGGTACTAAATATGCAATTGGGCTTAGAAACTTCGGAATTTGCTAGAAAAAATCTGTGCATGATTTTTAATCATGAGTACCCCTTACATTTGTTCTTATAATTTCAATAATGTTTAAGATTTTAAATATTGTTCTGTTTACCATCATGCTCTTCTCTCATATTAATTTATATTGAAGCTAATGCTTTCTTGAGATGAATTTCTATCCTTCTTTTGAATTCTGATGTATTTGTTTCAGGTTTTATACGCTGCTTATAATCTCACCATGAATGAAGCTTTTAATTACCATCGTTATCGGTATTTGAAGGATAGCGACGGTCATTATCACAATCCTTTCAACAGAGGTGTTATAGGAAATATTAAAGAATTTTTCCACTGTACCAGAATTTGGGATGTCCATGATGTCCTTAAAATTGAGGAAACTGTATGATTTCTAAATGAGTATCTTGGTTTTTAAATATTTTTAGTGTCTTAATATGCATTTCACCCAAGTAATTTTTAATGATTGTTAAAAGTACTCAACTGTGAAACAGTAAGAAGTATTGGACCATTATCTCTGAAGCAGAAAGATTTATTTTTGACAATTGTATGGGAATAATTTTGAAAAGGCTGTTAATTTCTAAATCTTGTATTTATGAGTAATGTTTCATTGCAGATATTTATAAATTATAGCAATTTGTATTGCAATTCTTCCTCTAGCTTGATGGTCTAAAATAAAATGATTAATTAATTTTTTGTTTAAATTTGGATTTATTGCTCTAATTATAAAAATTCCTTTAGTGTAATAAACTACAATCCTTTCTTGACTTTCTGTTTTGATTTAAATTGAGTAACTATTTCATTCTCTTTTTCAATTTGATTTAATAGTCATTGTTACTCTTTAAATGTAGAATATAACAAGAAAATATAAATTAGCTTTGTATTAAAAGTACTCATGGAATTTGTTTATAAATGTTAATTTAAATTATGTGATATTTTTACATTCCTTACATTTTTTTCATGTATTTCAGTAACTTCTGTTAGAATTTTACTGTACCATATTTTATTCAACTGTTGCTTTATGTAATCTTTGACTTTTTGACATTGAAGATCATATCAGTGAATCCACTTGACAGGTTTGACATATTTCTGTCATTATTTTCTATTTTTATATGATATAAGTCCAATTTTCTAGAAAAGGCAAAGTGCCATTGTGCTTGCTATGTGAGGATGTCCATGTTTTGTGCATCAAATTAAAATATCTGTTCAATACTGATATAATTTTATTGCTAAGCAAATTTAAAGCATTTATTTCCCATATTTTTAGGTTTAATTATTATTGAAATGCATTAATATTGAGAAATTCTACCTCATCAGTCTAAAATATTTGTTTAGCTTCTATAAGTATAACATTTGGCATAAAGAAAATATAAATATTTTTTTTTTCTAAAGAATACAAAAAAATTTTCTCGTGTAAAATATTAGTTTAATGTTTGTATGTAATACTGAAAAGTTTTAAAGCATTCTGTTAAAAATCAACACTTTAAATTTCTTATAAAAACAGTGGTAGTTTTAAATCAACATTTGAATATAATTTTCCTTAGGAAATTCTATTGAGTGATTCAGTCTATTTGTAGAAATGATTCTCTTTATGTTAAAATTATATCTCAAGCTATCAGTTGTCAGCTTGTGATTTCAATTTAGAGGTTATCTAAGATGTATGTCATTCAATTTTTTTTTCTTCTAACAGTAGAGAACATTTTGAACTCTTAATTTTTTAAAAGATATTTAATTTTGCATTCACTTGTAATGTGCACCTTTATAAAAAGTTTTGAGATATGGGAATTGTATTCCTTATTGTATGAAATTTTGTGAAAAAAAATCCTGTGCATAATGGCTATGCAATTGATGATACAATAAAGGATTCTGAAATGTTGACATACATATCTTCTATATGTATGATATACTGAACAGTTTGCTCAAATTTTTGCATCTTTAGTTTTGTTCTCTAATTTGTGATTTTCATGTACATAATGAATACACTCATAATATAATTTGTAAATATGATTGATTTTGGTTTAGTACCATGTCTGGAAAAATAATTTTTTTGTTGTTAAAATTTTATCAAACCCTGTATTTTCACTTTAAAAAAATTAAGCTTCTAGCAGTTAAACTTATGGAGACTGTTTATGAACTGCCACATTTTAATAGTCCAGTTTATATAAGATTTTTTCCCTTTAATAATTTATTCATTAAATGATATTTTTTCCATATTAAGGAAATTAAAATTGCTATTCAATAAGTAGCTTCAATGTAATTAGTGTAGATTTCAATGCATGCTGTTTCATTCTATTTTGCTTGGGTTTGAAATATATAATGATATTCACTTGTGTATTGCAAAGATACAGTTTTGACTTTTTGAATAATTACCATTGCTCAATAATTAAAAATTACCATTGCTTAATACCAGTTAAATGCATTTGGCAAAACCTGTTATATCATACAATGCTTTCAAAAATATGTATTCATAATGAAAAATTGCACTATTTCAACATCTTTAAATTTTAATTCACCAATATCCCATCTTTTAAACTTGTAACTGCTTAGAACTTCATACAAATTTTTATCAACTTTTTGTTACTCACATGTTATTTTATAAATTATAGACTCAAATTATGCTGCTATATTAAAAGATATATACTATATATTATATAACCACATAGGCTTGTGTTTTATGGCAAGAGGCCTTTTGTAATTTTTAACTTTGCAGACAACTTTACAAGCTTTGCTTTACAGACAAATGTTATTTTACCGGTTTTTGAATTTTCATGGAGCCATTCCACGAAAGTTTTTGAGTTGATTTTCTTGCATCCCTTCCTCTCGAACAGAATGTACTATATAAAAACTAATCTTTAAAAAAAATCTCTCTCTTCTTTAATTCTTATTTTATTAAAGAACTTTTTAAGAACCTATAACTGTATACTTCTTTTCAGAATTTTATAGTTGTGAAATATTTTCTTTGGGAAGTTTAATAGTCATCAAATCATTCGAATAGATTCAAATAATGTTGTAGGGTTTCAAACATTTTTTGTTTTCCAAATATTTCTTAGTAACAAGTTTAATTATGATTAGATTATTTGACTAAGACTCAAATTCAGACTTTTGAAATAGGGGTGTAACTGGTTATTTATTCAGTTTTCTATATTTTATGTAAATGATTATACAGTGAACTACAGATCCTATATATTAAAGTTATTCAGTTATATATATATATATATATATATATATATATATATATATATATATTACAAGGTCATAGGAAAGTAAATTTGTATCTATCAAAATAAGAAAAGAAGTCAAATTTTTGTTTGTACATTTTTATAATTTTAGTTGTTTTCTGAAGAGATAGTATAATTTCAACTGTTAGCCCTTGAAAGTATTCTTTTTTCTTAGGCTTTATGAGTTAATTTTTATCAATGAGAATTTTTTTCTTCATCATTGTTCATTGGTTATTTTTATCTCTTTTTATTTGTCCCTTAATGCAAGAATATATGTAATGTTTCATGCCTTTATTGAATCATTCATCATGTAATCTAGACTCTTCATTATGACCCTCTTTGATTGGCTCTTTATAATAAAGACTGTTAACTTGTGTACTGGAGATCTTAAAACAGACATGTGGCATTATTAAGTATTGAGATATCCTGTGGAGTAACTGTGTAAGTCATGGACTTTTAAACTGTATTAATGCTTTTAACCCTGAAAATAATTTATTAATAACCAGAATTTTTGTGTAGGATATTTATTTAACCTGCAAAAACTGTAGAGAGATTGTACAGAGTAAATGATGAATAACTACCTCTTCCTAGTGCTCAAATTACTAATTTAATTCATGAGAATTATTCTCTGAATTCAGCCAAGTATTATTTCTAATAAGTTTCATCTGAAACTCTAATTATAGATAAATTATTGAAGGTCAGTATTCAGGCAATTAAGTGCTAACGTAGCAATTCATTTGACTTTTATAATTTATTGATATTATGTATATCAGTATACAAGAATTATTTAGTAGAGGATTATTTTTTAGAAGCTAGTGTACAGTGTAACATGTTACATCAGTATAATTAGATAAATATGACTGCACAGCGTTATTGAGGCAACTATAATATTCAGGGCAAATTATTACATGATTAATATAAAGTATGTAGAATATTTATAAACTTTGATAAATATTTTACAAATGCAGTGGCTCTCCAAAATATGTATATGCAACAATTTGTATAAGATTGCTAGAAGCTAAATTTACATCTGTAAAATGTAGTTATGTATGTTTATAGATATGCATATATACTTGCACGCATAACTGTTACTGTTTTTAGATTTACCTTTTTTTTTTCATTTCTGTTAGTAAATATTACTGTTGAAGTTTTGACACTCTAAAATAATAAATTTTTTAGTGTAATTTTATATAAGTTTAAATGCATATCACTTTGTGATGTATAAAATGACTTATTTTGTAGAGAGCTTTAGATGTTAACTGATAAATTTTTGGAGTAATGTGCCTTAATATTGCAAGGTTACATGTATAATATAGATTGCTTATGATTAGTTTTAGAATAATATAACAGCTTTAATCACAATTACAGCTTGCATAATGAAGTTAATTAAAACTATAGATTAAATTTCTTTTCTCTTGAGAAGAGAATATTTTGTTCCCCAAAACACTGAAGAATTAACCAAGAATCACAGCCTTCTGAATCAGATAATCTTCTGCAGTTGATATTTGATGCTATATTACAATTTGAGTACTATGTTTAGAATAGCTCACAATGCAAATCATATTTTGATTACATTCATTGGAATTCTCAAAATATTGTAGTTAAGCACTTTAAAATGTCTCTAAAAATGATGGCATTGCTTTTATTCATGAATTTAATTTTATTCAAACTTACTAAATTTTAGAATATTTAGGATAAATTATAAAAGTATGGCACTTTATAAAATGGCCTAAATTTCAGGCAATATTGGTAAGGAAATTTGCTGTTTAATCTATTTCCACATAAACTAATAGGCTAGATATCTATCAATCACAAAATCAATTTAGATCTTTATGAATCACTAATTATAGACTAGCACTACAAAATTCCTTCTGCAATGTTTTACAGTCTAATACTCTTATAGAATATATAACAAGTTATCAAAATTTAACCAAGGATTTCTGAAATTGAAGTACATTAGAGCTTTAATGTAAATCATGATGTTTAATGCATTTAGCCATATATTTTGAGTACAATCTTTTATATTTTAACTGTGCTGATTTTTTTTTTAAATTTACTGCAGGAGGAAGTTGATTGTTTACTAATTTATTATGTTTTTTCCTGTAATTTTATTCTTAAGATTCTCTCTTGTTCTTTTTTATTATATATTTATTCAACTGCATCATTTTTGGATTTCTTTAGTTATGTGCATTATAGTTTTGTAGGAAATTTGTTTTGCAAAATTTATTTTGTTTCATGTTTTTAATGTCCCTTTATTGTGGTTGTTAAAATTCTCATTTCTATGTTCTATTTTCAATTGCAATTTTTCTTTCAGCATCCATTATTTAAATTGTTATTTTGTTGTATATAAGTATAAAAATATATCTGCCTGTAAGAAAGCATCTATGATTGATGTAAAGCTTTATGAAGAATAGTTCTTCCGCATGAGAGTTTCATAAAATTGATTATTCTCATCCAAAAATTACCCACTATTGGTAGTTATATTTGTTTTATGGGATACTTTTCTTTCAAGGCCATGTTGTGTGTATTATACTGTAATGTATTATTTAATGATCATTATTCATGATTTTATGTCTTAATTGCTCTTTAATGCAGATCTATGTCTATTGATAAATCTCATGGGTATACAATAGTGAGCTAAGACAGTTTATACAGATCAAACATCTTTTTAATTGTTCACAAGCAAGAAATTTTGAACAATGAGCTATTAATGTATTGCATATATATATATATATATATATATATATATATATAAGCTTGCCTAATGTAACTTGATATAACATAGTACTGAAAGTTGTGTGGCAGTGCACATGTATTAAAATCTTTCTTGTTAAGCATTTGGGTATTCATTAAATAATGGCAGCAATATTTTGCTTCATTAGTGATTTAGTTCAAAATTTAGTCATAATGCAATAAGTACAAAAACTTAATGAAAGCTGGCATATATTGGAATAAAATAAAATTATTTTAACCCCTTAGATAACTAAATATTTACAGAATTTTCTCTAATTGTTATTTAAAAACATTTTGATAATAAGATTTGAAATTAAATAATTTCCTTTAAAAATTCACAATGCAATATAGATGCAAAAATTTATCCCTTATGGCTTACTATACCTCTTAATGACTCTTTAAGATAATTTTTTTTTTCATTAAGAATTTTGAAAGTGTTATCATGAAGCATTAAAATAATGCTTAGTAAAAAAAAATAGCTAGTTGCAGATAAACTGGATGCATTAAAATGAGTAAAGAGCTTACAAAAAAGTCGTATTAGTGCCTTGAATAGAGCTGACTTTATTGCAAATGATGCAAGCAATAGGGAAACAGCAGATGCAATAAGAAAAGAGTATGACAAACAAATAGCAAAATTAGGAATGTTCTTGATTTTCATTTAAATCTTATATGCATCTATTTTCAGATTTCACGATGTGTTTTCTTTAAGTTTTGTTTTGCAGTTCAGAGTGAGCTGATATGCTTGAAGTATTTATTCATATGGATCTATATGAGTTAAAAAATATGTGAACTGAGCTGTTCCCTTCATACAAATATGAATTTTTTAAATTTGTATTAAATATTATTTTAAGTGTTTTGATGTATTTAAAATGGATAAGGACTTCTGAGAGATGATCTAAAGAAATCTGTTTCAGTGTTTGTTGAGATAAGAAATCACTTTAATATATCAACTCACCCGTCAAACTTTTTTGTATATCCCAATGTAATACTGGATTCTACATTCCAAAGTTTTGCAATTTCATTCTTGAAGGCAACAGCTCTATTTCCAGTTTGCCTTGTCTTAACAATTCTGACTAATACCAGCTCAAAAATCTTGTACTCAGTTTTGTACTATAGCACACAGTAATGAGCTAAAGATTTGATTCGGTAACAATATAATTATATTTACATCATACCTGTTGATTTAATTAATTTTCTAGTTATGAATTTGTATCAAAGAAAGGTAAAATTTTGCAGTTTTAGGTTTCAGTGTCTGTTGACTAAAAGAGGAATAAGGTTCTTGTTAAAATAGTAAAGGATTTAGCTTTTATGAATTAATCTTGTCATATACTACTTTTGATAAAGTTTAGAAGAAAACTCCAAAAGCCTTATTTTTTGTATATGAGTGAATTTTTAGATTCTAATGCGTCCTGCATGAGGAATTTTTAAGATTAATTTAATCTTTTATATTTATTTAAAAATCTATCATTTGAGATAAGTTATTCACTGAACTAATTTTTGGACATATATTACAGAGGATGAAGTTATTCATTAAGAGAAGTTAAGCAAGACAGAGCAATGCTCAGTACATGTAATACTACATATTTAGTTCACAAACTTTATATTTTTTTCACATTTGATTTGCCACTTTGATGTCATGATTATGTTGAATGAACAGACATCAAAATAATAAAACATAAAGGAAATATATAACTTATATCAACTTACATCTACTGAGACATCTACTGAGATGTACCCAAAACAAAACTTATAGAACTTTCTGCTAAAATTTGCCAAAAGCAGTATATGGCAATATTATTGCATAAGAGCTAACTACTTCAATCTGTCATCAATAACCTTGTTCCTCCTTTAGTCAACAGACACTGAAACCTAAAACTGCCTTAAACTGACCTAGAAAATATCAGAACATGCAAAAAAAAATTGAAAATGAAGTCTTATGTACTCATTAAATTGTATTGTTTATTGTTAGTCAATGTAGGAAAAAGGAAGGGAAAGACTAATAGTGTAAATAGTGTAATAATGTGTAGTATATTCTCATTAACCATTTATTTGTCTACAAATTTTTACTTAGAGATAATTCTGTTTTGCTCATAAGTTAGGTGTTTTGTTCATGTTAACAACTGAATTTTGCCAGCATAGTATGTGATTTCTGTGACATAAACACTGAAAAAGTCATACATGCCTGCATGCATACATAAATACCCGTAGTTTCCCCTGTGTAGTTAGGGATTCAGTTATCCAAACTGAACATATGTTTTGCTCACTGTTGTATCCCATGAAGATACTATTTTGAAAGGGTGCATAATTTTATGTGTTAATTTTACTGTACAAATATACTGAGGTCAGTAGGAGTTCAGTTTTGGCATTCGTCCATATAAATGCATTTAATGAGAAAGAAAATATTACTTTTTAAAATACGTCTGTAGTTGATAGTTCTCCATTATATAGTCTATTTTAGATATTTATATAGAAGCCTGTATAGTATATTTTTAGAGAGGCGTATGATTAATGTCCATTATTGCATGAATAGTGTCTTTTCTATTTCCAAGGAGAAATTTTGGTAAAATTTCTGCGATTATATTTCTGGTTGCTGTTTTTTTTAAAAATATATTTTTTTCTTGATATTCATTAGTCTCATGAAGATGGCTGTTTTTAAAGATATGTTGAAAAGGGCAAATGGTTATATCTATTTATACTTCATGATTAGATATATCATTTTGTGATCATATTTAGCCCCTGTTCTTGTTAGCCTTCCATTTAACTACATGAAATGCCAAAATTTAAATTTTTTTTGTTATGCATCTATAGACAACTTCATTACTCAGCATTTTTTTAGTGTAAAATGCTAATTTACTAAGAGAGCATGCCAAAAAAAGATGCTCTCTTAGTAAATACAAGAGAGCATCTTTTTTTGGCATAGAATTCTATGGGCAATTATATTAATAACTGCTTATAAATTATTGCTTTTTCACTATTGGGAATTTCATTTTCTTTGATTTTATACAAAACAGAACATTTTTCTGATGCAAATATAAGAGCAAAAATTTTTGAAAAGATCGTACTGCTCCACATAAAGCCTTTGAGCCAATAATGTTAGTAAAATTTTTTTAATGAAACTCATGAAAAATTTTATTTTGACAATATTTCAGTGACTTAGTATTATGTGTTTTTATTTCATAAATGACAAATTTATTATTTGTCATTTACAAAATGGTTGATATGAGGTGTATCAGTACAATTAAATATATGTAATTTATGAATATAGCCATATAAACATTCCATCATTATATGGCTTCAGTTTCAGTTTTAAAATTATTTCTTTTACTTTCAGTCATTTTGCAATAGTAACTTTTTTGCAATAAGCCCCTTCAGATGTACTCTCTGAAGAAGCATTTGGATTTTGCAATGTTGACTTCTTTAATGTATGAATTATTATTATTTTAAATGAATATTTGGCTTGTACATTCAAAGGAAAGGGATTTTTCAAACCAAAAGAACTTAAACTAGAAAGTTTTTATGCACTATCATTTCATTTTCTTAAAAATTCTCTGAACCATTTGATTTTTGAAATGTGATTGTACTGCCATCATAAATTTTTACATTGAATGAGTAATTGTTGCTAAAAAAAATCCTAGGAAATTATTCTGCAAATTTAAGTTTTAAAAACTAATATTGTTGGTATTCTAAGGCAATTAAAATGTTTGAATTTATACTGCCTACCGTAAAATATTTTAAAATCATTGTTAATGAACGCAACCAAAATTTCCCCTTATAAATCTGTTAGTTATTTGTATAACTTAGGTAAATACTTATTTATCTTTTTAAAAAAATGATTACTTACAAAATCTAGTAATGCCAGCTAAGTTTGAAATATATTTTCAATCCAATTTATATCCAATGATAGAAAAAAGGACATTTCTTTGCAAAAATAGGTAATTGTTACATGCTTTTAGATTTGGAAACTGTCTAGTTAACTTCGTATATGTTAACTATATAAAAATGTTGGAAAATGGTGTTAATAGCTGCTTTCTAAGGAGTTGTATTAATTTGTGTACCATAAAGTTTTGTAAGCATATTGAAAGTGCATGTGTTTCTTCGTATCTCTCCTCCTGTAAGTCTTTACACAAATAAATTGGCAAAATTGTTTCAATAATAATCTCAATGAGTGACGTATGGAGTTTTGCATTTTTGTAAGAAATAAGTCTTCTAAATAAGTTTCTAGTCATATTAAAAATAAAGCCTTGTTTTAAAGATTTGGTTTAGTTATTGTCTTCTCTTTCTCTAAACACTGAAAATTTTCTTTTTAATTGCTGGTGTGTGTTCTTAACACTTTTTTTAATGGCACATTTTGTAGTTAATGTATTAATGAAAAAAAAAACGTGAAAATATCATCATACTGTCATATGTCATTTTTCGAACTCAATTGGCAAAATGTCGAGATTCATCAGATTATTTTCAGCATAGGCGTAGCGTGCATCTAACTTTTTTTTTTTTCGGGGGGGGGGGGGGGCACGAATTGAATTCAGTTAGGGCCCTCCTCGGCGCATTGACTGCCGGACGGTCCTTAAAATATGAAATATGATTTTTTTAATTGAATAACAATAGAATTGATATTTGAGTAGTATTCAAAAGTTATACAATGAGAAAAATAAATATAATATAAATAAAATGAAAAAAAATATAGCATTGAGTTTTGTTATGAATCGTATCATATTTAAAAGCTATGTTAAGGCTAAAGACACAATCGGAATCATCAGTTTCACAGTTTGAAAACGCGGAAACAACCAACTTTCTTAAAAGTTTTCTACAATTTTCCGATTTTAACTGAACTTCTATTAAATTTTTAATTTATTTCAAGTGAAGTTGGGGGGGGGGGGGCATGTCCCTCCCCCCGACGCTACGCCTATAAATTTCAGTGAGGGGAAAGGGGATATTGCATAGGATATCAAGTGATGCTAAACACCAAATCAGTTTGTGCACCGTTTAAATTATTAATTTTACTAAATTGTATAAAATCTTTTAAAATTAAAACTCTCGGGGCAGTAATCCCGATCTTATCTTACAAATAGAAACAGAACTATAGAACTATAATTATTTTTCCTTTACCAAAAACCGAGGTGTTTTGTTATACCTTTGCATCTGAATATTTTCCCCTCATATTTTCTACCAAACACAAAGTTTGGGGACTGGTAATGCCCTAGGCATAGGTTCTAAAGATTTAGTTTTTTTTAAATAAATCGCCGAAAAATTATCTATAACAGAGTGTCAACTGAATTCATTTTTGAAGTTTCATACAAAAGTAATACCTCTTGTCTAACCAGTTCCCTGCACAAATGCCACCGACTTTTGTTGAGAAATGGTAGGGTTAACATATTTTTGATAATTACTGTTACCTAATTTATACATGGCTCCATTCCAGCTATTTCCAAGGAGGCCGAAGCAAAGCAATTATTAATTATGAGTTAGTGCTAAATGGCCAAATATACTTACCCTAACGAAGCGACGCTCTCTTCCTCTGCTTTAGACATAAGACACAAATGTGAAATTATCCAGCGGGGAGTATATGACTTTAGCAGCAGACAACTGTATAAACGACCTTATGAGATCACTTCGTTCGTTTGCCTCTCTCAGCTTGTTACCGACAAAATTAGGAAAAAAAAAGGTCGTAAATCCTTTTTTTTTATTAAAGCTAAGCAATTTTTCAAAAGTTACTTGATAAAAAAGTTAAGTAAAAACAAATTCACTTTTTTAGAAGTTCGATTGATTTTGTTTTAACGGGAGAAATTTTTAAATTATTGGTGGGACCGAACTTCAGTCGCCATATATGACTAACATTATTACTGCCTAATCTGCCGTCCGTCTATTCCAGGGATTCCCAATCTTTTTATGTTTGCCGCACCCTTTGGAATGAGATTAGAAACTTAAATACTTGAAACTTAAATTGAGACATTCTTGTTAGAATTTTAGTTTTGTCAATTTGAAAATAGAGTGGAATATATTTCAGGAACATGTTAAATTTAAGTTCAAATAAATACTTACTCCATTGCTGATTTTAATTATTTATTGAAAGATATAAGTAACAAATACTAGAATAGGATATATTAATTCAGTTTAAAAAATAGCCATGGAATTCAGTGTAGTATTGCCCTAGAGGACTATTATAGAAATCGCTGAAAAGAGTTTTTCTTTATTAAGTGAGACTTGCGATAGATGCTTGGAGCACAAATGTTTGATATCAAGCCAAACGGTTGTGGGCGTGAGGGTAGATAATTCATCCTCAGAATCAAGTGCATCGATTTGTGTCGCAATCTGTCGGGCATGAGATTAATTAATTCAACTTGATATTTATTTTAAGTGCGCCATACTAATATTTTTTTGTGTATTAAAAAAAAAAACTCCCCAGACGGGTCGTGAATCATTGGTCTATTCCATATTGTCATGTTATGAAATCATATCTTCGATATTGAACATCCACTTTCGAAAAGTACTCGCGTCATGTTTTCTACTTTGTTTCCTGCAGCATTTTAATTGCGTGCGTTGAATGAAAAATGTTTCCCTTGGCTAATATTTCTTTTTATTTGCGTTGTTTACGTCTACCTATACTGAGAGCATTGTCTTTTGCCTGTCTGCAGTTGATAGGAGGGATTTTAACTGCAGCAGAAAAGTTTCACTTTTAACAATAAAGTTTCGATAAGGGTATATTGTTTTACATCGTGGCCTATCTTTATCGTGTCCTATCGACTGAGGTAAGTGCCAGTTTTGTGGAGACATAATAACTTGAGAGATTTTATTTTTTCTGGAATCGGCTCCCGCGGGAAACTTATCATATAAATTTATTGCGGTGAAGAGAAATTTTGGTTTTGTGAGGTAGAAAATGGAAAACTTGGTTTTTGCCGAAACTTATATAAAAGAACTGCGTTAAATTATTTAATGACTGTAAGAATGTATTGTTTGACATTTGCAGATAACCCAGTAAAAGTTTATAAATCGAATATTACTTTACATCTTTAACATTTAGCAAGTCGTGTTTTACAAGGTAAGTGTATACCCATATAAATTAGTGTGTTAATTTGTGAATATAGTTAGAAACCTGTGAAATTTCAGTTGTAGGGATCGACTTTTTGTGCAAATCGATGTGCCCTCGAGATGAGGACGAATCAATGCTTTTCGAGGGAAATTTACTACCTCGGGGGAAATTTTTGAAACTGTATGGGAGACGGGGGAAAATCATTTTTCCATACATTTTTATAAAGTTAATAAAGAGCTACATTTAACGCTTAAAGTACTAGAACATTTTAAAAAGATAATTTAAAACTATATTTAAATACGCTAAAAGTGAAAGAAAAAATTAACTTTAGCTGTTGCAAGTGATTGTTTGTTGAACAGTTCAAGTCTTCTTATTGAGTCAGTTTAACTTTGAAGAAGTGTTTGCCGCAATGGAGGAGAGAAAAAAAACAACTGTGGTTGCAAACGGCAAGTAATCATAAGTGAGAGCAGGGCCCGACCTAGCCTAATTGGGGCCCGGGGCAAAAACTTCTTTGCCCCCCCCCCCCCTCTGCTTCACTACTTTAGTAATGAAGAACCGAACTTTATGGAGGTATTTAAATTTTTCACCTCATTATTGATATATAACAAGAAAATTGACTAGAACCTAAAATAGCTATAAAGTCCCCCCTCCAATGGTGAGACGAAATATGGGGCCCGGGGCAAAAACTTCTTTGCCCCCCCCCCTCTGCTTCACTACTTTAGTAATGAAGAACCGAACTTTATGGAGGTATTTAAATTTTTCACCTCATTATTGATATATAACAAGAAAATTGACTAGAACCTAAAATAGCTATAAAGTCCCCCCTCCAATGGTGAGACGAAATATCATTCTGTCCAGTTTATTGATTTTCTGATAATTCTATGTCCATCATTAATAGGGATATAGCACATCTGAAGAGCCAAAATTTGACAAAAATGCTATTTAAATTTATCCGTTATATTTCCGTGATTTTTCATTCCCAATAATTTGCAATTGATCCTGGCTTGTTATACCAACTTCAATAAATATTATTTCTTTTCTTTTTTTATCGTGAATAACAATATCAGGCCTATTAGCTGATTGTTTTGTAGATATTGCAACTGTTGTATCCACTCTTACTTCAACGTCTATATTTGCATTAATTTCTTGTATTGAGTGATTTCTTAAACGTTTACTTCTTTTTAAACCATATTTATTGCAAACTCTCAAAATAATAACAATAAATAAAGAAAAAAATATATACATAATTAGAAATCCAATGCAACAGAGAGAGATTATAAATAGTACGGATTTTACACTGTACTGATATTTTGTTTAAAAAAAGTTCATTAAAGAAGGAAACGTAAAATAAACTTTCTATTTGATTTGGGGGCCCCTCTGATGTGGGGACCCAGGGCAACTGCCCCGTATGCCCCTGCCTTAGTCAGGCTCTGAGTGAGAGACATTCTAAATGTGTCACAAGAAGCACCTTTTCTTTCTTAAAACAATGGACAAACAACACTTCTCGTTTTCATGTATAAAAAAAGTCAGTCTGTTTATTACGATTTTTTCCGAAACGCCTTTAAATTTGCCCTCGTGTAGCGAACTCCTCTAAACAAATCAGTGAGCCATCCTACCTAGCCTCGAAAAAGTATGATGGAATAGAGATCTGCTCGAACAGGAAATTTAAAGTCTGGTTCACCTCGGTCTTAAATTATAGTTCTTTGGGTTTGAATAATTATAGTGGTCAATTAAAGAATGACCCAGCTTATCATGTTCAGGTAAAGTGAGAATTAAATTGTTGTAGACATTTTTCAAATATTCCGAAAATAATGTCCATAATATGTTTATAACTTTTTTTTATTGTTTCTATTATTGTTATAATAAGGCTTGTTATTATTTTATTCTTAATTTTAGATTTTCATTCAAACGCCCAATATTTTTATAGTAAAATTACCTAGAAATTTTATTAATGAGCATTTTTAACTTGTGAAATCCTAAAAAGTAAAATGTATCTTTCAATTCCAAAAATAAGATCAATGAATTCAAAATCCTTAAACTTTGTTCTAGAAATATCGAGGTTTTTTTTCTTCCATCGTTTTAATTAATATTTTGTCATAGATTGTATTTTTAAATACCAAAATATCTCGTGTGTTTTTTTTTCAGTCAGAATCTCTCAAATCACTTGTGGATTCTCCTCATCAGGACGGGAGAATTACGTGTGATTGTCTCTAAGTATAATTTAGAGAGGCAAATGGACGCAGTGGCCCAGTTGGCAAGAGCAGGGGGCTAGTGATCTGAAAGTTCCTGGCTCGATGCTCGTCTCTGACAAATCCACTGCCTTGTACACTAATGTTGGCTGGTGCACGTAAAATCTGTCGTGGCAGAAATGCCCTCCAGTTTCTCAAAATTACCTCTGGAGGTGCGGTGTCAAGTGTTCTGGTCTCGTCACTTGACTCTGTTCAAAATGACGGGACTGATCCTTTGGCCAAGTCGGACTCCGACCCTTGTGGTGCCAGTCAAAACAGGAGCCGCACCTTCATCGCCCATAGCCTTCGGGACTAGATCTGATGTTGCTGTCGGTAAAGTGGCATAAGCAACAACAAATGCAAGGATCATTAAACTGTTTGATAGAAATTGGGGAAGGAATAGGAATTTTCCTGCAGCAGAAGCGACCACATGAAAGGGAAACTGCTTGTCAGAGGAGTGGTATAGAGGAATTTTATGACCAAAAGCGACGCACCCGAAATCGGAAAAAAACTTATAATAAGTAGGATTTTGTGGAAAAAGCGGGAAAAGATAACCAAGAAGACGAGATTAAAAAATAAAAGGAAAAGATCCAATGATTAGAGGGAAGCAGGTGATTGATTGATCACTACCAGCATGAGGGCTAATTAGACTGGGACCTACTGCTTAAAGCCGATTCCGAACGTCCAAAAGTGGGACGCGAAACCACAGATTCTGGTACCGAAAGCTAGCGCTCTCGCCATTCAGCTATCGCCCGGCTGAGATAGACGTGGGAAACTGGAGTATTAAGGGGGCAAGGGACCTTCAACCTCGTTTTTTTAAATTTTCAATATTTTACTCTCTATACAAAATGAGAATAACTAATATTATATTTAGTAAAATAAGAATTTTTTTGGAAGAATTGGAACTGTTTTTCAAAAAATTCTTCAAAAATGCTAGAAATTTTCAATATGTTCCATGCGCATTCATTTTCTTCTGATTTCTTTTAAATACCTCAGGATTGTTAACCAAAGTGTTTTTTATAAAACTGTGCATCATTACTTGAAACCACAAATATTTTTCAAATTTATAGACCGTCTAATATAGTGAAAACATACAAAAACATTAAAAAATTACATGCATATTTTAAAAAGAATTATTTATAGCTTTAGATTGATACAAAAATAATTCGATGCACAGTTATGTTTGTATATGTATTGTACACTTATATTTTCAAAATTAAGGTTTTTAAATGATATGGAATGCATACAGAGCATTTTGAAAAATTCTAGTAGTTTTGAAAACATTTTTGAAAAACAGGCATGTTTCTGCCAAAAAATCTATATTTTTAATTCTAAGAGTCTTCAATGTAGGCAAAAAGAATATAAATTATTCTCATTCAGTATATAAAGTAAAAAACTGATCATTAAAATATTCTACATTTAAGGTCTTTTGTCCCCTTAAGAGACGCATTCACGTGCAAATATTTTACCAAGCAGCAAATAAAGATAAAGCAGATGATTTCGTTGACTAAACTCAGGAATAAGTGTAGATAGCAAAGTTTGCTAGAAAACTTAAAAACTTCGCTTCAGAAAATTTAAATTTATTTCAGAATTCCCCGAAATGTCTAGCAATAAGGAACTTAGATTTTTCTCGATTTTCATCGTACTACGAATGCTCTTTAATGCGTTTACAAAAATAAAAAAGAGCGTTCCAGGTAAGCTAAAAATCAAGAAATATCTCAATCCATAATTACTGAATACTTCTAGAAATTCGAATTTCGGTTTTCAGAAGCGACATTTAATCTCTACGCTGACTCTGTATCGGAAGTACTACTGACGCTGTATCGGAATTAGATTTTCTAGAACACTTTGCTCTGTATTCTAATTTCTCAGTTATAGTCAATGACCTGTATGCATTATCTTTATCTTCTGCCTGGAAAAATATTTGCGCATGAATGTGCCTTTTAAAATTCTAGCTTTCAAGCTTTCTTCTAATCATTTGACTTTATTCATTAATTTCTTAATTCCGCTTTTTTTCCCATTTTCTTTCACAAAATGCTGCTCTTGTTTGTGTTTCGTGTGGTCATAAAATTTCTCTACCCCGTTCCTCTGACAAGAGATTCCCTTTTCATGTATACCCCTCTGCCGCCGTCTCTTACAACGTTCTGAAAATTTCTTTTTTTATATTAAAGAGTTGAATGATCTCGTATTTATGAATAGCCCGGTTAAGACAATCCCATCTAATGCTCTCTGGCCCAATGGAGAACTATTTTCAATAACTACTAGCCACTCTTGTATTGTGGATTTTAAGAAACTGTGTGTTCCTGCATCTTGTAAAGGCTTCCTTCCCAAATATCACAGCCGAATGGGGTTGTGGACCCCCCAACTGAACTTGAAATAAATTAAAACGTTAATAGAAGTTCAGTTAAAATCGGAAAATTTTAAAGAAAACTTTTAAGAAAGTTGGTTTTTTCCTACTTTTTCAAACTGTGAAACTGAAGATTCCGATTATGTCTTTAGCCTTAACATAGTTTTCAACAATGATATGATCTATAACAAAAATTCGATGCTATATTTTTTTCTCATTTTATTTGTATTATATTTATTTTTTTTATTGTATAACTTTTGAATACTACTCAAACATCAATTCTATTGTAATTGAATTTTTAAAAAATCATAATATTTCATCTTTTAAGGACCATCCGGCAGTCAATGCGCTGAGGAAGGCCGTAACTGAATTCAATTCGTCCCCCCCCCCCCCTCAAAGTTAGAAGCACGCTACGCCTATGCTTACAAGAGAAAAAAAAAACCTAAACCCCAGACTTCAAGTTGCAATCGGCAGTAATATTTTGTTTTAAAAATCAGAGCAGTTAACGAGAGAAGAGATTATCAGCTAGAGAAGGAAAGCAGTTTTCTGGATTATTCAGAGAAATATATTTGAAATCAGAAGTTTGATGTTGTCGGAGTGGAGGATTCGAGATGTTTCAGAGAGCAATTATGGCTAAACAGTGAAGTGTTCGATGAGTGAGAATAATTCAACAGAGAAGCAAAAATCTCACTCTCCACTTTTAAGGCTTTTAAAAGAGTTGTTGTTGTTCCTAATGTCCCCTGGCCGGAAGTTCCAGACCATAGGTTTTACGGACTGAGTAGTGCGGCTCCGGTTTATAATTGCACAACGAGTGTCGGAGTTCGACTTGGCTAGGTGCCACCTCAATTTTGACCAAGCAACCCCCAGGGGTGACATCTGGGGGGATCGTACCTTCCCCACCCACTGACCTCATAGGAGGACTTTCCAGTCTACGGATTTAAAGTGCCTATATATCCGGCCTAGACACGAAGGGATTCAATGGCGATTGTCGGGATTTGATCCGTCTAACCTCGGTACCAAAAGCCGACGCGCTACCACTAGGCTACCTCGGACCCTTTAAAATAGTTAAATACGCTTAGCTGACTAAAAATCTGAAGACGATGGGACGTGGGTTTTAAATCTGCAGACTGAAAACCAAACATTACCCAAACTGTCGAAATATAAACTGAATTTTGCGTTTGATTGCCTCGTTTGGTCGAGGGTGCAGGAGTTTCACGAGCGAATCGAAGAATACCGTATTTACTCGTGTATAGGCCGCGTGCGTGTATAAGCCGCACCTGAATTTTGAGACAACATTTGGGGATTTATTTTTCTGAATTCTATTGTAGACTCAAAGTAGCATCGTTCGGCGAAATGTAGTAATGTCGTACATTCCTTAGAGTTCAATGCTCGCCTAACAATATCAGGTACAGCCTTAGCTGATGGTGGTGAAACTTCAGTGTAAAAAAGATGATTATATATATACTAGTACACTTAGGAATTATTTCGCTCGAAGACAAACTCTTGGGAACTCAAAAGAGTTTTATTAAATAGTCCTAAGGTATAATATATGCAAACAATAATATTTACAATGCATTGAATTGCCGTGGGCATGATATGGTGTAATAGGTTGTAAGGTATATTAAACACTAACGTTTTATGGTAGTAAAAGTGTTCTAAACTAGAGGGTGTTTGCTGTATTTAATTTTAAAATTCCGTGTATAAGCCGCACCCCATATTTACCGACCTATTTTATGGAATAAAAGTGCGGCCTATACACGCGTAAATTCGGTAGTGCCCTTAAAAATTATAGAACAGTTCGGGTGATCGATTAGGTTGTGGAAAAGTGGATAATGAAAAGATAGTGTTGTGTTGTGTATCGCTTTATAATTAAATTTGATTTAAATAAGTAATAAGAAGTAATAAAAAGTTTAGATACAACAATTGTATCGCTGGAAATGTGCATTTCCCATCATTTGTAAAGCTTCTAACCTTTCTGCATGTTTAATATTCGATAGTCAAGTAAAAGATACAGTTCATGTAAAGTTTGTGAAGCACATTTTGAGCAATCGGTTAATTTCAAATTGTAACAGTAAAAATGAGTAACCACCAACGTTTAGATGATGGAATGAGGTGGCGAATTGTGAGGAGGCTAGAAGCAGACCAATCTCAAGTCCAAATTTGTAGAGAGATCAATTTAACGCCAATTTAGCGAGGCGTAGCGTCGTGTGTAACTTATGGAAACAGTTCCAGGATACCGGTTCCATCGAGAGAAAGCCTGGGCAAGGTCGTCCAAGAGCCACGACGGCCAGAGAAGATCGCCATTTGTCGATTATAGCGAGGCGTAACAGGAGTGCTACAGCTTCTCAGCTCTCTCGTGACTTGTATGCAGCCACAGGAACCCGTGTATCAAGGGTGACTGTTTCCAAAAGACTTCATGAGAAAGGGTTGTTTGCAAGAAGACCTGCTGTTTGCGTCCCGCTCACTTCTACGAACAGTATAATCCGTTTATCATGGTGCAGAGAACATAGAGATTGGAGTTTGGATCAATGGGCGACCGTTCTCTTCACTGATGAGTCCCGGTTCAGCCTAAACACCGATTCTCGCCGTCGTTCATATGGAGAGAACAAGGGAACCGCTACCTACCCTCCAATGTCCGCGAAATCGACCTTTATGGCGGAGGAGGTTTAATGGTCTGGGCAGACATCATGTTGGATGGCCGCACACCTCTCCATGTCTTTGAAAGAGGCACTGTGACTGACTGGTGTGAGGTATAGGGATGAGGTCTTGGAGCCCTATATTCGCCTTTTCAGGGGTGCAGTTGGCCCTGAGTTCATTTTAATGGACGATAACGCGAGGCCACATAGAGCTCTTCTGGTCGACGAATTTCTAGAGAGTGAGGATATTCGCCTGATGGATTGGCCAGCCATATCTCCAGACCTTAACCCTATAGAGCATGTCTGGGACGCTCTGGGGAGGGAAATTTGAACTCGCAACCCCCCTCCGAGAACCATCCAGGGAAGGAAAACAGCGTTGCTGAACGAGTGGGACCAATTGCCACAGAAAATGTTAAACTGCCTTATTTCTAGTATGAAATCACGCTGCGAGACCTGTATATCTGTAAGAGGGGACCATACCCCCTATTAACCCATCTATTAACCCATTTTTTTGTTTATTCTGCAACCGCTGTTTCATACTTTCCGACTCCAACGAGTGTTATGCACGATCATGCCTGTGTATTACAATTATTGAATGGTTATTTGTTTTGTATTGTATTAATGTACGTACATATCAAACTTCATTAAAATCGGTACAGTAGTTCTAGAGATAATCGACCAAGTCTGCCAATTCTCTTAATTTCTTACACCAGTGTACTTTGAAGTAAGGGCTCGAAGTAGCCTAGTGGTAGCGTGTCGGCTTTTGGTGCTAAGGGTGCTCGGATGAAATCCCGAGAAGGGCCATTAAATACCTCCGTGTCTAGGCCGGATATGGGCACTTTAAATTCGTATACTGGAAAATTCCTCTATAAGGTTCGAGAGGGTGGGAGAGGGTACTGTTACGACTTTCCGATCGAGACCCGGATTGAGGCTTTTAAATGAGAGCGAACTGAAGTGGAGTAGAAAAAAAGATCGAATGAACGGAGAGAGAAAAAGAAGGGTTGTCTGTGCTGAGCTACACCTATGTTTTTGAGGTGATATCCCTCGTCGCTTCAGTATGGATAAAAGTGTCATTTTCGATTCTTATGAGTTGCTGCGTTACTATGCTACAGTTATAATGTGATGTGTTACAACTGGCAACAGGTGATCCTGACCTCTAGCGCCACCCAGCAGAGACTAAGCAGAAAAGAACGAACTCTGTGATGAGTAAACACCGATATCCGTTGTGCTGTAATGTTAAAATAGATGTTAAGTAGTTAAGTGTAATTGTTTATGTAATATATGTGTTAAATATAATAATTATAAAAGCAACGAGTAGTTTCTATGCTCTAGTCTGAATTAATTAGCGAACAGCATGATGGATAATACAGTTACAGGATATTTTCACCCCTCCCGAGACTAGAATCAAGATGCAGATCGAGAGCTGACTATATTTGAGGTAAGAACACCTTGTTTATTTTCTCTAACGACCGAAGTCAGTGAAGATTTGCAATAATTTGGCATCCCTGCCGGGACGGGAGTGGAAATTTCTGAAACTTGAAATAGAATTATTTGTCTCAGAGTAGATATTTAGAAATTGTTTTAAGTACTGTTTTTGTTTCGGTTTATATTGAAAGTTAGAAGAAATGGCGGAAGATACAATAAACGTATTAAAAACAAAAAGAACTAAGTTAAGAACCGCCATTACCAAATGTTGTCAGAAAATAGAGGCTGAAATTGCAAAAACAGAAGTTAACGTTGAGGAGTTAGAAGAAACTTTAGAACTACTTAACGAGAAAGCAGAAACACTAAAGGGTACTGACACCGATCTAGAACGACTTTTCAAACCAAAAGAATATGAGAAAGAATTCGATAGTATAGAAGAGTATAGTGAAAAAGTAACGCTATGGAAGTTTAGGGCGAAGAAACGCATATCGGCAAATGCCCCACCACCGCGTAAACATGACGATGACTCAGCAGTTCCGCACCAAATCGAAAGTCCAAAAGAAACGACTACGGTGAAGCTGCCGAAACTTTCGATTCCTAAATTTTACGGAGATAGTAGTCAGTGGCTTAATTTTTGGAATTCATTTCAATCGGCGATTAATAATAATGAGTCATTAAATAAAATTGATAAGTTTAACTATCTGAAAGCATATTTGGGGGGAACTGCTGCTAGCATTGTAGAAGGATTTTCGCTTTCACCAGAGAATTACGATTCAGTTATTAAACTGTTAGAAGAGCGATTCGGGCGAAAATCCATCTTAATAGACGCCCACATAGGCAATTTATTAAACATCCCTCCTCTGAAACATTCGAGTGATGTTAAAGGATTCAGAAATTTATTTGATAGATGTCAGACGCAAATTAGAAGTTTAGACGCATTAGGAGTTGTGTCTGATACTTATGGTTCCTTATTATGCCCTATGCTTTTGAAGTTACTACCGCAAGATTTAGTGCTCGCATTTAATAGAACAGAAGGTGCAACTGACAATTACAAAGTAAATGACTTAATGAATTTCTTAATGAAAGAATTAACTTCTCTTGAACGTACTAAAGCGACATTTACTCAACAGAAAAGAGATGATTTCCCCCGGCAAACGTTTTTACCCCCTCCTACTAGTCGCCGGCCTTTCTTCCCCCATGACCCACATATGTCGGCCGGAAAGGGTAAACATCATCCGATGGCAAAAAGGGAATGTGCTACAGCTGCTGATTTATTTAGTAAAACCGAAGCAGCGCGGAATATAGAAAATAAACAGATTTGTGTGTTCTGTAATGATGACTCACACAACAGTCGAGATTGCGAATTCGCACAGAGCTTGTCCTTGGATGAGAAAAAGTCCATTTTGAAAAAGAAAGGAGCCTGTTTTAGATGTTTGCACATAAAACATATCGCGCGTGATTGCAAAGCGAAAACCATTTGCACAATATGTGGATATAAACATCTTTCGATTATGTGTAATTTTTCTAAACATGATAATGTTAATAATGTTTCTTTGGAAAAAACAGAAAATAAAAGTGATAGCAGTGTCGGGAATAGTGTACTGACCAATCAATCTGACTATACGGAAGTGTATTTACAAACTTTGATTGTAGGTATTCATGGAAAAAATGGTAAAAAAGGTTTTATTCGATGTATAATTGACACGGGGAGTCAAAATTCCTACATAAGTAAATATGTCGTTGAAAGGTTGCAATTAAAAAGTTTAAAAGAAGAAATTGTCACCCATGGGTTATTTGGCGGATTAGAAGTTTCGGAAAAGCATAACCGCTATCGTATAAGATTAAGCAGCATAGATGAATCCCACACTTGTGAAGTTGACGTGTTGGATGAAAAGAAAATTTGTTCTGTAATTCCTAAAGTCAAAAATATGTATTGGATTAGAGAACTGAGAAATAGGGGAATTTATGTCAGTGACATTTTTGAAAAAGAAACATCTCGATTGTACCAAAAGGATCCCCAAGAGATTCATTTGCTGCTAGGAGCAGACATTGCGGGTAGTTTATTTACTAGTCAAATTGAACAACTGCCATGGGGAGGATTGGTAGCTTTGAAGACTAAACTGGGATGGACATTAATGGGCAAAATGACCTCTGGCAACACTGAGATGAAAAATTCCTTGTCAGGACTGACTTTATCTCTACATGTGTCCGACGCCAAACTGGCCGACCTCTGGCGCTTAGACACATTGGGAATTTTGGATAACGAAGAAAACAAGGATAAGAGTTTATTAGAAGAGGAAGCAAGAAAGTATTTCGTAGACACAGTGAAACGCAATAAAGATGGTCGATATGAGGTATCACTACCCTGGATTTTAGATAACTCCATGTTACCAAGTAATCGAGACTTAGCTGAAAAATGTCTTCGTAAGACTGATAAGAAACTTGTTAGTTCGAATAAAAGGGAAGACTATCACGAAGTTTTTAGTTATTGGGAATCTAATGACATAATAGAATGTATAACCGATGAAAAGGAACATGGAACACATTATTTGCCTCATCGGCCTATAATTAAGGAAACAAGCCAAACAACAAAAATACGCCCTGTGTTCAACGCCTCGGCACGGTTAAAAAACTCTCCTTCACTGAATGATTGTCTCACTAAAGGTCCCAATTTAATTGAAATTTTACCTAGAATTTTAAATCGTTTCCGAAAATATCGGATTGCTGTTTCTTCCGACATCGAAAAAGCATTTCTCCAAATAAGCATTAGGGAGACCGATCGAGATTTTTTACGGTTTCTGTGGTTCGATGCCGAAAATAACTTGAAAATATATCGTCACAAGCGGGTAGTTTTTGGACTGACTTCTAGTCCCTTCATATTGGCGGCAACGCTTGATTATCATTTGAACCAAGTTCCAGATAATTTGTCTGAGACCGCAGAACTTTTGAGAAACTCATTTTATGTAGATAACTCCCTGATCAGTCTAAATTCGATAGAAGAAACTGAAAAATTCATTGAAGAATCTAATTTGATTTTGTCTTCAGGACATTTCAATTTGAGATGTTGGCGATCTAACGTGCCAAATGCTATGATAAATGAAACGGAAATGGAAGCTGTACATATCTTAGGATTGTTGTGGGATCTTGAAACCGACACTCTATCATTAAAGATAGAACAAATGCTGATCGATGATGAACCTGTGACTAAAAGAAAGGCTCTGTCCTTAATACAAAGAATTTTTGATCCTATTGGATTTACTGTGCCCGTCATACTTGTAGCAAAAATTATCCTTCAAGAAACTTGGCTACTAAAAATAAAATGGGATGACGAACTACCAACACCTTTGAACAAACAGTTTAAAACTTGGTTTAATCAATTATTTTTGCTTTCTCAGTTACGTGTGCCTCGATGGTTGAATATAAGCTATGATAAAGAAAACGAAATCACCCTTCATGTATTTTGTGACGCAAGTAAACGTGCTTATGCAACTTGCGCCTTTTTAAGAATTTCAACTACTGCAGGTATCAGGGTTCAGTTAGTTAACTCCAGGAGTCGTCTAGCTCCCCTGAAACCGATATCGATTCCACGTTTGGAACTTTTGTCCTGTTTGATTGGTGCGAGACTTGCATCAACAGTTTTATCTGATTTGAAGTTATCCAATATTGCTACTGTTCTTTGGAGTGATTCTTCTACAGCTTTGGGGTGGATTAAGAGAGAACACTCATGGGGAACGTTTGTACATAATAGAGTTCAAGAGATACGAACGCTAACAAATCCATCTACCTGGAGACACATTCCAGGTCATCTTAACCCTGCGGACCTTCCATCAAGGGGCTGTTCTGCAGCTCAACTGTCGAAGTCCAGATGGTGGGAGGGACCTCCATGGCTTTACCTTACTGAAACCGAATGGTCCCAAACAGACGAACAACCTGATGAAGATCTTTTGCATCAAGAGAAACGAAAAACTATTTTGACTTCTCAGAACAAAGAGAAAAATTCAGATTCAGACTGGTTTTACCGATATTTCTCATCTTTCCAGAAGATAGTCAGGTTGATAGCTTGGATTTTCAGATTTTGTTATAACGCAAGGAGTTCAGAACGGAACACTGCGAATCTCTCGGTAGCAGAAACTGAAAGAGCTGAAAGGTCATTGTGTCGCCTGATTCAGAAGGATTCCTTTACTGGGCAAGAAGATAATTCTATTCGTGCTTTAAGGCCAATAGTAGATCAAGATGGTATTTTACGAGCAAAGACTAACATAATATACCGAAAAGATATAGAACATTTCCGATTCCCTGTTATCTTGCCTTCTAATCACGCAGTTGTACATTCATTAATTTTTGAGAAACATATAGAACTGCAGCATGCAGGTGTCTCGATACTAATGGCCAATTTGAGAGAGAAATATTGGATATTGAAGTCGAGAAAAACCATTCGAAAAGTCATCCAAAAATGTGTAAAGTGTCAGCGGTTCAATGCACAGAAATCCGAAACTGAACCTGGAATTCCCCCGGAAGATAGAGTTCGGGATGCATCCGTATTTGAAGTCGTGGGTGTGGACTTGGCAGGCCCACTTTATTTGAAAGGAAACACAAAATCATGGATTGTATTGTTTACGTGCGCCGTTTTCCGAGCCGTACACCTCGAGCTTGTGACCTCCTTGTCAACTGAAGCCTTTATACTGTCTTTGAGACGGTTTATCGCTAGAAGAGGAAAACCATTCATCATATATTCAGATAATGGGACTAACTTTATTGGTACAGATAGGGCATTGTGTAATATTGATTGGGATGCTGTCTTATCTGTCGCCACTACCCAGAAGATTCGATGGAAGTTCAATCCCCCATCTGCCGCATGGTGGGGCGGATGGTGGGAGAGACTGATACGAATGGTAAAACAACTTTTAAGACGAATTTTGGGTCGAGCGTCATTAAACTATGAAGAGTTAAATACTATCTTATGCGACTGTGAACAGATAATCAATTCTAGACCCATTTCATACGTGTCAGAAGATGTAAGAGATCCAGCCCCTTTGTCCCCTTCAATGTTCTTGCATGACTTGCCTTCTTCAGGAATTCCTGACATTGATGCAGTGGATGGCAATGAACTGAATAGGAGGGCTAAATATCGACAAAGATTGAGAGATGAATTGCGCAAGAGATTCCGCAATGAATATTTAGGGCAGTTACGTCAACGAACGGTAAAAGAACGGAATGACAAACAATTAGCTATTGGAGATGTTGTTCTTCTAGAAGACGCAAAGAAAAACCGTATTCACTGGCCTTTAGCAAGAGTGATTGAGATCTTTCCTGGTAAAGATAAGGTTGTCAGAATAGCCAGGGTGAAGACTCAGTCTGGTGTTTTTCTTAGACCAGTACAGCGACTCTATCGACTTGAAATTCCTGCCAGTGAAAGTAGGGTTCTTCAAGAGCCAGTAGATGTTGAGAATACCACGTCAGATGAAGGAACCGTTCCACCAGAAACTGTAGGTATCCAGAACATCAAACCGGACAAAGGAAATCAACCAGTGCTCTCAAGTGGTAGGTCACCGGTCGTATCCAGAGTTGGACGTATGGTGAGACCCCTTAAGAGACTGAATCTAACTACATTGAGCCCCTCCAAGACCGTCGGGCCTCAAGGTGGGAGAATGTTACAACTGGCAACAGGTGATCCTGACCTCTAGCGCCACCCAGCAGAGACTAAGCAGAAAAGAACGAACTCTGTGATGAGTAAACACCGATATCCGTTGTGCTGTAATGTTAAAATAGATGTTAAGTAGTTAAGTGTAATTGTTTATGTAATATATGTGTTAAATATAATAATTATAAAAGCAACGAGTAGTTTCTATGCTCTAGTCTGAATTAATTAGCGAACAGCATGATGGATAATACAGTTACAGGATATTTTCACCCCTCCCGAGACTAGAATCAAGATGCAGATCGAGAGCTGACTATATTTGAGGTAAGAACACCTTGTTTATTTTCTCTAACGACCGAAGTCAGTGAAGATTTGCAATATGATGTGTTCCACACCTATTTTTGTGATGTGATATCCCTCGTCGCTTCAGTGTGGATAAAAGTATCATTTTCGATTCTGATGAGTAGCTGCGTTATTATGCTACAGTTATAATGTGATGTGTTCAACACCTATTTTTGTGATGTGATATCCCTCGTCGCTTCAGTGTGGATAAAAGTATCATTTTCGATTCTGATGAGTAGTTGCGTTATTATGCTACAGTTATAATGTGATGTGCTCCATACCTATTTATGTAATGTGTTGCCCCTCGTCTCATCAATATGAAATAAAGTTTTGTTTTCTTCTTGTTAACTATACTGGTGTAAGAAATTAAGAGTTTGCAGACTTGGTCGATTATCCCTAGAACTACTGTACCGATTTTAATGAGATTTGATATGTACATACATTGATACAATACAAAACAAATAACCATTCAATAATTGTAATACACACGCATGATCGTGGGTAACACTCGTTGGAGTCGGAAGGTATGAAACAGCGGTTGCAGAATAAACAAAAAAAAATGAGTTAATAGATGGGTTAATAGGGGGTATGGTCCCCTCTTGTAGATATACAGGTCTCACAGCGTGATTTCATACTTGAAATAAGGAAGTTTATCATTTCCTGTGGCAATTGGTCCCACTCGTTCAGCAACGCTGTTTTCCTTCCCTGGATGGTTCTCGGAGGGGGGTTGCGAGTTGCAATTGCCCTCCCCAGAGCGTCCCAGACATGCTCTATAGGGTGAAGGTCTGGAGATATGGCTGGCCAATTCATCCGGAGAATATCCTCACTCTCTAGAAATTTGTCGACCAGAAGATCTCTATGTGGCCTCGCGTTATTGTCCATTAAAATGAACTCAGGGCCAACTGCGCCCCTGAAAAGGCAAACATAGGGCTCCAAGACCTCATCCCTATACCTCACACCAGTCACAGTGCCTTTTTCAAGGACATGGAGAGGTGTGCGGCCATCCAACATGATGCCTGCCCAGACCATTAAACATCCTCCGCCATAATGGTCGATTTCGCGGACATTGGAGTGTAGGTAGCGGGTCCCTGGTTCTCTCCATATGAACGTACGGCGAGAAACGGTGTTTAGGCTGAACCGGGACTCATCAGTGAAGAGAACGGTCGCCCATTGATCCATACTCCAATCTCTATGCTCTCTGCACCATTATAAACGGATTCTCCTGTTCGTAGAAGTGAGCGGGACGCAAACAGCAGGTCTTCTTGCAAACAACCCTCTCTCATGAAATCTTTTGGAAACAGTCACTCTTGATACACGGGTTCCTGTGGCTGCATGCAAGTCACGAGAGAGCTGAGAAGCTGTAGCACTCCTGTTACGCCTCGCTATAATCGACTAATGGTGATCTTCTCCGGCCGTCGTGGCTCTTGGACGACCTTGCCCAGGCTTTCTCTCGATGGATCCGGTATCCTGGAACTGTTTCCGTAAGTTACACACGACGCTGGGCTTTAAATTGAACTCTCTACAAATTTGGACTGGAGATTGGCCTGCTTCTAGCCTCCCCACAATTCGCCACCTCATTCCATCATCTAAACGTTGGTGGTTACTCATTTTTACTGTTACAATTTGAAATTAACCGATTGCTGCAAAATAACACCAAGAAATTCGCCGAGGTGTGCCAGCGAACGAAATGCGTCTTAACTTATGCGCGTTTATAAAGCCTGTTTCTCTACTGGCTCCGCCTATACACACGTGTACGCTTACGTATATGACGTACGAGATTTGCATTTTTGTCTAGAAGCAGTGGTTTTACATTAAGTCCAGTTCTTTTCATGAAATTCGATAAAATATGCAAATTCTCTTAATTTATTTCACCAGTGTAGCTGTGTTATTACGGTACAGTACGATCCCATCAGATGTTGCCTCTGGGGGTGCTCAGACAAAATCGAGGTGACACCTGGCTAATTTGGACTCCGATCCTTGTGGTACCATTATACAGAAGGTCGTTGGCACCTTATGGAAATGATTTTGCAATTTTTTTTGGCATTTGCATTTTGGGATAAAAATTTGGCAACTTCAGAATAATCGTCTGCTACTCTTTTGTTTTGATTGGAATGCAAATTGAGAGATTTATTTTGAAAATGGCTCCTAAAATTGATAGATGGTTTAAAGCTTACGTAACTACGCTTTCCGAGTATAAATACTGGTATAAAAAAATTATAAAGCGGCGCAAAAATCGCGGTTATGGCATCTCAAAAATAGATATTTATAATATATTAAATTTGAAAGATAAAAAACGTCTAACTGAAAGTAAAACTGAAACCATGACCGCGAAACCTCATCCTACGACTGTTCGAACGCAGGTAAATATCAAGAAAGGGAAGTCTCTGATCCTAAAAGACAATCCGCCGACTTAAAGATCCATTGCATCGAAATTAGGAATGTCTTCTTGCACTATAAGTAAAATCATTCGCAAAGATTTGAAGTTAAAAAAGATGTTTAAGCCTAAAGTTCATCGGCTTTTGCCAACGCATATTGCTGAAAGAAAAACAAACTGTAGAAAATTATATGAAAAACACCTAGCTGCTGAAAACTGGAAATTTGGTGTAACACTCAACGAGGCATGGGTGTATTTAAGTGACTGTAATAAAAAAAGATCAATTTTCTATTCCTGAACTGACGGGAATGACTGTACGAAATGGATTCGTCAGTGTACAGAGAAGTTCCCAAAGGGATTCATGATAGTTGCACGATTTTGTTACAACGGCGAATTAAAAATAAAAAAAGTCTCAAGAAAAGCCAATATTAATTCCCTCTGCTATCGGCAGAATATTCTAGAACCAATTTTTGAAGAAGAAATTCTAGCCTTTTATGGAAAGGACATTGAAAAAGTTGAGCTTCATATGAACAAAGCCTCTAGTCATACGTTTAAATCAACTGCCGCTTATTTAGCAAAGAAAGAATCAGAAACAGGAATAAAGTGTATCCCATTTAATGAAATATCTGTAAAATAACCTGACGCTTCTCCAGTGGACTTTTGCGCTTTCGGTTTATTAAGACGAGCCTTGGGAAAACGGCATCCAAGAACTCTGGACGG
>OU015501.1:119627903-119677903 GCA_907164885.2 Dolomedes plantarius
CAGTCGAAACGTGCTAAGCGCATTCTGTCTGGCCAGATGAACATGAAGAGCGGGAGTGCAGCCCAGTATTTTTTTGATGGAATGCATGAAATATTTTATATCTATATATCTACCCGGGCAACGCCGGGCAATAATGCTAGTATATATATATATATATATATAATCGAACCTCCATATATCGAAGTAGCAAAATGCCGGAAAAAAATTCGATATATAGAAATTTCGATAAATAGAATTGATCTTAGTTTTATCATAATTCTCCTAAAACATTAAAATTAAAGCTAATTTTCGTATACGAAACTCCATTTCCAATTTATATGTGAATCACATTAAATGAAAGTTAATAACTAAAAAATGAATTAATGTGAAAGATTTATAGAGTACTATATACCTTTAAAAAAAACAATAATCCAGACAGTGGTTACAGTGATCACAGTTACATTCTTTAAAAAAAAAACTATGAATATCTTGCTGAACAGCCAGTTTTGCGGAAAGGTCATCGAAGAAATGCTCGCATTTATTCAGTCCATTATAAACTTCATCAGGGACATTTTCCACGAATTGAAGTCCACGAAGTATTGTTTCAAACATCAAAAATTGAGAGATTTTATTCTAAAGTGGAACAAAATTTCCCAATATGTCATGAAAAAAATTTCGATATATAGAGATTTTTTCGATATATAGAAACAGTTTTTCTATGTAATGAACATGGAGATTTGCTAAGAGTTCGATATATAGAAAATTTCGATATAGGGAAGTTCGATATATGGAGGTTCGACTGTATATATATATATATATATATATATATATATATAGATATACACAATCTTGGGCCCATATACTTGGGATACATGCTATCCCACCCCGTAAGGAATTAGGTTAATTAATAACTGGATGTTCGTGGAAGGTGATACTAGGAATTTATAGAAGTATTGTGACACGTCATACGAATCTAAATTTTCCACTTCTACGTTTAGAAAGGGAAGAAGTTTTGAACTAATAGTAAAATCTCAGTTTTCAATTTAATTCATTCATACAATTGATTATTGAAGCTGTTATTAACACTATATACTTTTGAATTTCTACAACGGAACTCGGTGACATGAAGTTTTACTGATACAAGCTTAGTACAGATAAAATAGCTTTGGAATTATAGAGCGATTTTAATTAGAAATATATGAATTGGGGGAAAAGGGATGAATTGTTTTGATCAGTTATGAAAATGCTTTTGATAATGTTATGTTTATATTTCAGGAATAACATATAACAGAACTATGGATGGCATGGTTCAGACTGGTTAGTATGCAGTTGATTAATTTTTAAATTAATCTAAATATTTTTAATTACTGAATATTAAACTTCTTTCTGTATCTTAGAGAAAAGGGACATCTAAAAGCATCTAGACTGATAAGTGTCTTTATGTCTTGATATTTAAATATTATGTCATACTTTATTATGTCATACTTTAAAACATTTTAAATCTTCCGTAGCTAATTTTTTTATTGGGCATTTAATTATTGTTGTCTATCGTTTACAAAAATTAAAACTGTTTAGCGAAAAAACTGATTTAAATTAAAAAATATTTTTGAAAAACGCACGCTTTGCATTAAAGAGCTTATTTTTAACCCATTAACGCCCGAATTATTTCTGCTCGAAATATTTTCATCATTTTCTCAAATCTATGTAATTACGACCCCCTGAGTACAAAAAAATCTAAAATTCAATCAATTTGTGATTTAGATTTAAAATTATAGCCCGTCCTCATTTGAGGACGCTGGGCGTTGCGGTGAAAAAAATCAAGAAATTCAGTGAAGTGAGCAAATTCGAAAACAACAAGTAATAGTATGTAAAAACGGACTAGTTACAGTATTTTATTAAATTTTAAGATAAAATTAATTTTAAACTGTTATTTACTTAACATTTATTTATCATTTAATGACAATTTATCTCAAACAGTGTAAAATTTAACGCTATAATGTTTAGTTTTGAGTGAAGTATAACAGTTGATAAAACGGACAATTTTTATTCAGAATGACGGAAAACAAGATGCACATATAAGATACATAAATAAAACGCATACATAAGATACATAGACAAAACGAATATATAAGATAAATAAACAAAATACGTAAAAATTTACATAAAATATGAACTTATTCTAGAATTTGGTATGATATTTGGGAAAACAAGGAATGCGCAATGTTACATTACACTTTTCACAGAATGTGCGTGGTTTTGAAACACAATTTTTCAGCTGACAACGTCTTTGTCTCGTTTCAAAATAGTATGTCCTACGAGATCATAGCGAACACTGTCAACATTTACAGCCGAAGAGGATGGTGTTGACATCGGACGACCTCTCGCTGAACGGTTTGTAACTCCTATTTTCAAGTAAGTTACTGCTATTATTCGTCGAAAATCTTTTATCGATAAATGCTTGTTTTTCACATCTTTATGGACAGATTTATACAATATATAGGCATTTACAACAGCCATGTCAACCATTCTTGTAAATAAAGACCAGTACAAGTTTTTCCCAAATGGATATTGAATGTTTTTCTAAATGCCAATCATGTTGGTCAACACCACCCATAAATGTGTTGTATGAGTGGATTATGTTTGGCTGTGGAACAGAAAGTTTGTCTTTCTTCCCTTTACACCAACGCAGTGTTTGTCTCACAGGATTAATGTGCTCATAATTTTTTGCCAAAGTAACAGACTTATTGTCGTTCCATTTGAGTATTAAAATTTCATTTTCCTTATCAAATTTATGCTCGTAAAACCCTCTTGGTTCTTTTTCTATTTCTTTCCGAGATTTCAGAGGACATCCTGCCATTTTGTTGTCTCTTATAGTGCCACAAGCATGAAATCCAGATTCTTTCAACATCACTAACAACTGGTAACTGTTGAAAAAGTTATCAAAAAATACTACATGCTTTAATGGATTCTGAGCAATAGACAGCATATCTAATACAACTTGACTTCCCAAAGGGAGAGTTTGCTTAGTCTTTGAACTAGTTTTGCATCCATGTACAGAAAAATTATAACAATATCCATTTTTTTTCTTTACACTTTTTTTTTCAAGGAGGCGGAACAGCATAATTTTCATCAAAATCACTGTTATCATCTGAATTTGGATCTTCAGAAATTTCGATTTCAGCTGTTCCTGCAATATCACGTACTTCAGCTAAAGCTGTACTTTCATCTTCAAAATCCTCTTCATCAGTTAGTTCATCTACGTCAGGTGGAATTGCGATGATGTCAGCTTCAATTTGTTCGGAAAATAAATATTCATGAGCTTCTGCAATCGTTAAGAACCTACGAGCCATTATAATTACTTATTACCCTCCTAAAACAAAACAAAGTATGGCTAATTACCATATAAAAGTTGAACGAATTTTTAATTCAATTATTAGACGAAAAAATTCCAAAATTGTAATGACTCTTGAAATTTGTATAAAAGTTGGCTTCAACGCCCAGCGTCTTCAATTGAGGACGGCAAAATTGGACGCCATTTTTTAAAACGAAATTTTTTTCAAAACAAATTAATTTTCTATTATACGTTTACATAGTACTCTAATTTGATATACTAGTAAAAATAAAATGGTCTTCCCTTACTTTAGCCAATGTAGCAAGACAGAAAGTAAATGCAAGCGTGACACATGAAAAAACATGAAATGGTGATCGATATCATGCAGCTCTAAACAACCCCAGATACAAGGTCGTTTGTGGGATGTTTTGTGGTAGTGCCGTCTACCGTCATGCAAAATAAACAACCGTTTCCGAAAAATATATAGATTCTACGCACTCTTTTATACACTGTCCTCAAATGAGGACGCTGGGCGTTAACGGGTTAAAATGCAGAAGACAGTTAAAAAATGTGAATTTTCTAATCTATGATTAGAAAAATATTCATAAAAAAATTGTCCATCGACTGCGGTTGAAGATTTGCGATGCCAGCCGATTCGTAGCCTAATATAAGAACAACAGTTTTGTGGTTAGTATTTCAACCACGTCATTGCTAAGATTGAAGACTAGCAAAAGTACAGCAAAACCTCGTTTATCCGGACTAACTGGGACCATAGGCAATCCGGATAATCGAAAATCCGGATAATTAGGGTAATAAGCAAAACAAAATCCTTAACTAAGCAGATTTACCGTTTATTACGATAAAAAAACTGTTTTGTAACAAAATTACATAGTATTGTTTACAAGACATTAAAAAATATAAAAATAACTCTTCACCTCATTTTTTAACAAAAAATTGGTAAGTCTAGTAAAGCTTTCTTAAACTCAACAAAAAGCATTTTATTACCATTATACAATCCATGCAGGAACTGTACACTGAATCAAACTAAAAAGCAAATATCTGGCGTAATTGTAGTTAAGGCTGCTATGTACTAAGAAAAAAAATCGTATTTCCCTTTTCCTCTTCTTGCAGACTCTTGTGGTGGGAGGAGTCCAGTTGACAGTTCGAGAATTCCACCCCCCTTAGGATTGACATTTTGAGGGATTGTAATGGCTCTCTCTCTATAGAGGGGTTAATCGCGGCCCCCAAATTGTTTATTTAAAGTATATTTCTGTCAACTATTTACAGGTACATAAATGCTGATAATCAAATAAAATTGGTACTGTCAGATAGCCTGAACTTTTCTACAAAGCGCTACAGGATTCATTTTATAAATTTCGTCCACCGAAGGAATTTATGAGCGTTTAAAACACACTATACCAGATTTTTCCCCGAATAATTTAAATTTTAAAATATTAATTGCATTTTTAAAAAAAACGAAAAATGTATGCAAATGTAAAATTTCTTTCTCTATGAAGGAGTACAATTTTTTTTTTAAATCTTTGAATCCAAGTCGGCAATCCGTGGATAAATTTTCTCCATAGGTTAACATTGAGGTGAGCGAATCCAATTGCTATCTTGATTTTGCTGTCATAGTTGAAAATTATTATCTAATGTGAACATTAAATAAAAATAATGTCTACAAATCTGATCCGGATTATCCGGAGATCCGGATCGATGGGGACCGGATAAACGAGGTTTTACTGTATGTACCCATGTAACTTTACCCTCTGGACGAGAAATTGTCCCACTTGTTTATGGTATACTAGCTGAAAAACCGCACTTCGCTACGGAGTACATACAAATTAAATACAACGGTCAATGTATGCAATTAATGCCAATATATATATATATATATATATATATATAATAAATACGACGATCAATATATACAATTGATGTAGAAAAAAATATATATATTTATAAAAAAATCGTAAGGGATATTTTATAGACAAAATAATGTCCAATCGTCTGCCGCATTAGGAAGAAAAAAATATTTTTTTGTCTATTTAGTTGCTATGCGCGTAACGATAAATTTATTTAAAGCACCAGAAAAAGAAATCACGTGATCGGCATTTAATAAATTAAATTCTAAAAATTAATCTTTAAAAATTCACCAAAAATCAGAAAATGGAGGTACAGGTTCGAAAAAGATCTCATTTTAAAGGAATTTTTACGATCTTTCACGTGATATAAATTTTATAACCCGCAAATTACTATTTTAAATGCAAACGTAAAAAAAGTTACTAAAACAGCTTAAAAATTTAATTTAAAAAAATCTAAGAAGAATTTTTCAAAAATCTTTCTTAGTGCACCCCTACACTATAAGAAGAATCGCCATGCATAATTTCAGCCCTTTAGGTCCAGCGGTTTGGTCTGTGCGTTGTATGTCAGTCAGTGAGTCAGTTACGGAACTGTTTTATATATATAGACTAGCTGAAAACCCGCACTTCGCTACGGAGTACATTCAAAGTAAAAACATCGGTGAATGTATGCAATTAATGCCAATATATATATAATAAATACGACGATCAATGTATATAATTGATGTAAAATATATATATATTTATAAAAACATCGTAAGGGATATTTTTATAGACAAAATAATGTAGAAGAAGATATTCAAATTAAATCTAATATAAAGAATACTAAAGAATATAGTACAGTTAATATAGTACAGTTTCTAGAACATTTCTTTTACTGTATTTTAATATTTTTTTGGATAATGTCCAATCGTCTGCCGCATTAGCAAGAAAAAAAAATTATTTTTTGTCTATTTAGTTTTTATGCACGTGACGATAAATTTATTTAAAGTACCAGAAAAAGAAGTCACGTGATCAGCATTTAATAAATTAAATTCTAAAAATTAATCTATAAAAATTCACCAAAAATCAGGAAATGAAGGTAAAGATTCGAAAAAGATTTCATTTTAAAGGAATTTTTATGATCTTTCTCGTGATATAAATTTTATAACCCTCAATGTATTATTTTAAATGCAAACTTAAAAAAAGTAAAAAAAACAGCTTAAAAATTTAATTTAAAAAATCTAAGAAGAATTTTTCAAAAATCCCTCTTAGTGCACCCCTACACTATTAGAAGAATCGCCATGCAAAATTTCAGCCCTTTAGGTCCAGCGGTTTGGTCTGTGCGTTGTATGTCAGTCAGTCAGTGAATGAATGAATGAATGAATGAATGAATGAGTCAGTTACGGAACTGTTTTATATATATAGATTACCTGAAAACTTTAGATAACTCTCGATGAGGAAGTCAAGGGATCTCTTGTGACGGTTTGCTAAGGATTCAATGCATAACTAGCAAAGAAGATACACTATTGTTTAAAATGATAAGATCGTATCTGGAACTACTCTAAAAACATACCTCCTTTTATATAAACAAATCTGAATTTATATGTTTTATGTAAACTTTAAGATTAGGCACGAATGCATCAAAACGAGAATTTAAGATTGAATAAAAGGAAGAGTGCAGTAATGTAATTTGAATTTGTGTAATTATTGTGCTTGAAGAATGTAATTATATTTTGTAATTTTTAAAGAAGACTGTAGCAAGGTAATATGATAGTTGTTAGCAAAAATATCAGATACTTGGAGTTAGATGAAACTGACATTTATCTTTTAGCAGCATTGTTTCCCTGATGTTCCTTTTTAATTTTGAATAATTACAGAAACGATTCGTTGATGGGATTTACTTTATCCGGTTTAATATTTTTCTTTTTTTTTATTAATGGCAAATGACTCCTGAAACTATTTTTAACTAGAGGTTAAAAAGTAGGCTACAGTTTTTAAGAATCGAATAATAATAGTAATTATAAAAACTTCTTTATTTCACAAAGCTTTACTGTTACTTAAATTCTTAGTTATAAAATAGAGTTCATTTTATCTGAAATATTTTTGTTTTTAGTTTTAGGACCACTTAATCCTGATCAGCTGGGCCTCACTTTAACCCATGAGCATCTTCTTCATGATATTCCTTTGAAACTTTTTCGGAAACCACTGCCGTCCAAACTATCACACCTTAAAGATGCTACCGTTATTAGGGAAAATTTAGGATGGATCAGACAGTATCCGTAAGCATTTTAAGAACTTAATTATTAATCTAATAGTATATAAGCTTGATTTTGAGACTGGCTGAAACCTGACAACCTTTGGCTGTATTTATGTATCTGATGTATGGATAAGGCTACTTTCATGTTACATTGAAGGATGTTAATACAGTGGAATCTCGATCTATCGTTTTTCAAGGGACCGATTGAAATGAACGATAAATGCGGGAAAATGATAGATGCGGAAACATAACAAAGCAATATGATCGTTGGGACTGGATAAAATGAACGACACATACGGAAAAACGATGGATCCGAAAACGATCGATCGAGATTCCACTGTATTCCAAAAGTATTGAATGGATTAATTTTTATTTTGTGATGATACTAAAGCTTATTTTAGGGCTGGTTTGAAGGGTTTTAAGAAGGAATGAAAAGTCAATCTTTGGTTATATATTTTATACGATTCATGAAGCTGGATTCTTTTATCACAAACGGGATGAAATCGAGGCACTGAGACATAGTTTTCTGTTAAAATCTGTTTTTTTTTTTTAAATAATGAAAGTTTTGAAATTACCCTCAAGTTAATGGGTGATTTCGCGTTATACCATACATATATTCCCCAACTTACGACAGAGATAGGGACCGAGACATTGGTCGTAAGTTGAGTTGGTCGTAAGTCGAGTTTCAAATAATTTTTTTTTATATACGCGCATACATATATTTTTTACTTTCATACGTAATTTAAAATACATTGTACTTAGAAGACGTAAATTATTCTTCGTCATCAGTACTTATTATGTTAGCTCAATCCATTGGTTCAGAATATGCGACAGAAGATACGTTGAAAGTTTTTTCAACAACGTCATCCAAGGTAGTTTGAATAGTTTGCGTCTTCTTTTCTACTTGTATATTGTCTGGTAGCAAGCAAGATTTTCCCGAATGCGATGATTTACACTTGTGAATCTTTCATCATTTGGATCCATTGCTTCTAACTGCTGTAGTCTTTTATTAATATAATGAAAAGTTGAAGCCATTTCTGAAGCCAATGAAGGTTTATTTGATTTATCGTGGGGATATTGAAACTATTGCATCATACATTTTTATTATTGCGTCATAAATTTTTGCAGTATTGCAGAATATTGCATGATATTTTTTAATAATTATGTAATACATAAAGGTATGCACTGTACATTCCAGGAACGATATTTTTGAGGAGAAAAAAAAATTATTTAAAAATCTCGGTCGCAAGTCGAGGAATACCTGTAGTTGCAAATAATTTCCAGCGCATCGTTGTAAAGCATATGCTCTTTAGTTCTCCTCAAACCCTTTTTCACTGCTTTCTTCTCTGATTCAGGAAAACAAATCTTTTAATATAAAATAGGAGTATTATATGAAAGGTTTTTGTCTTCATTCTGGGTGATTTAAATCTTTTTTACTTGCAGTCTTCTTGTGAATTCAAGAGGGATAATGAATCTTCTCTCTTGAAAAGAATCTTGCTTGAAATCGCCAAGATACCTAAAATATATAGATCTGTAATATCGTGTACAAGAAATGTAAGATTCAACTTCAATATCGTGCTATTGAAATTCATTAAAATTTTACGTGGCATCGAAGGAAGAAAAAAAAAAACTTCAGTGGAAGTGGTTATTTGAAATCTGTTTTTATTCCAGATACTGTTTTGACGACAACAATGTGTTTACTGAAGAAGTTGTGAATGAAGTTATGAAAGATGAAATGCTCTTTTTCAAGAAGTGTGGTGGTGGAACCATCGTCGATAACGGATCAATTGGAGTGCGCGCACCAACTCAGCACAAGTACTTGGAGAAATTATCAAAAGATACCGGAGTTAATATCATTTTGGGCACTGGTAAAGTTTCTTTGATTAACGTATAAGAATGATACACTGCTTAGGGCGGTTGGATGCGCCGTTATAGCTGAAGATTTTGAAGGGTTTTTGATTCTTCCTTGGAAATGCCGATTAGAAACATATATCTTGCCTAAAAATAATTTATTAATTCTAACGATGTCTTGAAGAGGGGCACATTTATGTACATATTTTTCATCCTATTAAACCAGTAGCTATTCCCATAGGCTATTTTTAGAGATAATAGATTAGTATACCTCCAAAATATTTAATTTTTGGTCCATTATTTTGTTCTCATTTCTGCAAATAACTGCAAACTATTAAAAATCAATTCTTTTTCCTTCTAATTGTGTTTAAATTTTAATTCCTGCAAACCAAGTTAATGTTATTTTAATATTATGTAAAAATGATCCAGGAACTAAAATTAAAAATTCTTATTTTTTTCTTTACTCTCTTTACGAAAATATCATTTAAGAAAAATTAAATTTAAAACACTGTGAATGTTTATTGACTTATTTTTTTAAATTTTTGTATTTTTGATTGTATATTAAGTAACTTTTTATTTCCACAGGTGTACAAATCTAGTTATAATCAATTTTACGCTATTTTCAGTACACTCCGTCAGTACACTAACTGCTGCAACTTCTAAACAACACGTTATTATCAGAAATCTATGTCCTAAGGAAAGGTGCAACAAATTTCTGTCAAATACAGGACTGAAATGTAAATCTTACGGTTATGATTTGGACAGTATAACTAGTTAAATTAGTCTGGCGATGGGGGAATTTATTATTTTGAATAACTTTTCTCAAAAAATATCATCTTTTTCGTAATTTGTAAGCATCAACATATTTGTTCCTTTTACAGAATGTTGTGCTGAATTTCAATTTTTTTTTCACTTTTTCCTTTTGACAAATTTGTTGCAATTGCTTAAATATTGAAGTGGGAAGAGTAATGAAAGCAGGTAGTACTTTATTTTCGCGATTTCGATGACAAAAGTCATTCTATAATAAACACTCTAATTCTTCCCTTTTTAGGGCTTTTCATAATGAAAATATTTGCTATGAGCCGACGGGAATATGAATCATACAAACTATTTTAAGCCCTTAATATAAACTCCAGCGTTAAAACTGATTTTGCAACATGTGCTACACACACACACACACACACACACACACACACACACACACACACATATATATATATATATATATATATATATATATATATATATATATATACAGTCGAACCTCCATATATCGAACTTCCCTATATCGAAATTTTCTATATATCGAACTCTTAGCAAATCTCCATGTTCATTACATAGAAAAACTGTTTCTATATATCGAAAAAATCTCTATATATCGAAATATTTTTTTCACGATATACTGGGAGATTTTATTCCACTTTAGAATAAAATCTCCAAATTTTTGGCGTTTGAAACAATACGTCGTAGACTTCAATTCGCGGAAAATGTCCCTAATGAAATTTTTAGTGGACTGCATAAATGCGAGCATTTCTATGACGAACTTTCCCCAAATCTGGCTGTTCGGCAAGATATTCGTATTTTTTTTAGAAGAATGTAACTGTGATCACTGTAACCACTGTCTGGATTGTTTTTTTTAAAAGGTATATAGTACTCAATAAATCTTTCATATTAATTCATTTTTAGTTATTAACTTTCATTTAATGTGATTCGCATAGAAATTAGAAATGGAGTTTCGTATACGAAAATTAGCTTTAATTTTAATGTTTTAGGAGAATTATGATAAAACTGAGATCAATTCTATGTATCGAAATTTCTATATATCGAAATTTTTTCCGGTATTTTGCTACTTCGATATATGGAGGTTCGACTGTATATGTATGTATGTATGTATGTGTGTGTATATGTATGTTAACGTGATGTAAATGTATGGTATATACACACTGAGTTAAAAACTATCCTGACACTTGGTTATCTCGTTTCTTTATTGATCCGGAAATAAATACGTTATCCCTTTTATTTTATTTATTAATTTATTATTATCATTTCTCTTATGCCTCCAATCTTCTTGTCGGTTGTTAACTAAATTTTGAATTTTCTCTTCCGTTCGTGAGGTCTTTTCCTGATGCTGGGCGTTTTAGTGTAAGTGTTAAAACTACGAGAATTTTATGTGAACATGTGTACCTGTATCCTTGAACGTAATATGAAAGTAATCAATTATCTCAGGTTTCTATGTGGAACGTTCCCAACCTTCGCATATCCTCGCTATGTCAGTGGAAGAAATGGCTCAGAAGATAAGAGAAGAAATTCTCATTGGTGTGGAAGACACCAATATCAAGTGTGGAGTAATCGGAGAGATAGGTTGTTCCTGGCCTCTTTTGCGTAAGTTTTCTCAAACTAAATTAATCTTATGCTAACTTTAATTGCCTCTTCTGACTTGACATTAAAGTCATATGAGGTGAACAAAATAAAACTTACCGTTTGACGCATACGAGTAATTTATTTACATTTGAGTACTTACAGCAAAAACTGCCTGACGTCCCGTTAAACTACTGCATCTAGTTTCTGTTTATTTCAACATATGCTATCAAGAGTGAACTAGATTTTGAGAATTATGTTTGCGGTCTAGCTTTAGACATTTTTTTTTTTCTCTGGCATTGTTGTTTAGATATAAAGGACAGTTTTTCGTGTTTTACAGTTTTTTAAAAATGAATATATTACTTTAAAGAATGAATAGAGAAAATAGTTTGAACATTTTAAATTATATCTTTTGGTGCAACGTATTAGGCATAAACCGTTCTTCCATAAAAGAAATAATGAGTAAACATTTTAAAAGGCGCTGCTTATCAAAAATGTATCAGTAAACAATGAATGTGGAGGAATTGTGTAGTAATATTTGAAAATACTGTAAATATTTGAAGAATATTGCAAAATAAATCCAATCAAGTTTTTTCTCCATTGCGTGAGTTTTGAAATGAAGGAAACACAAATTGCTTACAAAATAAGGCCAGGATGCTCTATGCGTTTCGAGAGTTTATAATAGAAAGTTCTGGCTGACAGGAAGTCTTAAGTTCGAATTTCGAGTCGGTTAGTTGTTTTAAGAATGTAGAAAAATATGAGATAATGTATAAAAGAGTTTGCTGTTGGTGATTTGGAAAAAGAAGTATATATCTGCTCGCCTTCTTTTTCTATAAAATTATGAGAGATACGGATATCGAGCGCTAATTATATGAATAACAATCGTAAATCACTTGGAATATTTCACTTAAATACATTCATATTAAAAAAGGGTTTGAGTCTTATTTGAGATTGTCTAACTGTTTTCAGCCTTTTTTTCAGTGAATTTTGCTTGATTTAGTAAATATTTTGATCAGAGCGAGACGCATTGCTCTCTCTCCTACTCGAGTAAAAAGAAAAATTATACTTTTTGTTGGTCATATTACTCAGAAAGCCCCAAATGAGTAGAGTATTTCCAAGCTCTGTTAAAGTAAAAAAAAAATAATAATACAGGTACGAAAGCAGAGTCTCCAAGTTCTCTGATCTCTTCCATTTAACAGAATCTTCTGTCCAACGAAATTTTTGGCAGAATCTTGGCTTTGAACAACATTTATCCTATAATTAATCCCCACATAAGTAAAAACAATTTCTTTAAAAACTTTTTTCCAACTAATGAAGATTTTACTCTTTTTATTTATTTTTCCTTTTTAAAATTTTTCTAAGCAGTTTTGTCACTTGTCGATGGTTGTTGTGAGTGTGTGTTTGTGTGAGTGCGCAAGGGACTAGTTAAATTTACTTACAAAAACTTATACATTTCTCAAAAGAAAATTTTTCTATAGGAAACACAGCAGAATTACACACTAATTATTTATAAATGTATATGCAGTGGGAAACATAAGAACCTTTAAAACTGATCGTATATGTGCTTAAAAGTTCTTATTAGTTATACGTTCATTTTTGACTATGTGAAAGGGATTATCTTAATGCGTGTTTTATTGTGCTATAAATAGAGTAGTTTGATTTTGATCAACCGTTTTCTTTATTATAAGATTATGTTTCTACAACTTTAATTAGTTTTTATTTAACAAATTTTCTTTATAACGAAATGTTTTAACACAATGATTGGTCTTCGTTGAATAGAAACTCAAATTATAAAGGATTTTTTAACATTATTGCATTCTTTTACTTCGTTTGCGTAAAAACCTTTTGAATTTTGCATGGGAAATCAGTAAAATTTAATTGATTTAGATACGATATCAATGTGAAAATGAGGCATGAAAGATCATACCACACTATGAAGACTAGAACCACATTATGACTATTCTAATTTAGTAGCTTTTTGTGTGTTCCAGCCTTTGAAAAACGATCTATGATTGCCTCTGCTGTCGTTCAGTCGGAGACAGGATGCCCTGTGACAGTGCATCCGGGAAGGGATAAAAAAGCTCCTGAAGAAATCGTGAGAATCTTTCAAGAAGCAGGTGGAAAAGTGGAACGTATGGTCATGGGGCACCTCGACCGTAAGTTTCAAATTTTTCGGGAATTCCAACTAAACTCGGTTATTCGGCCTAGTTTTGTCAGTCTTGTGCACAGGAACTAACATATGATCTGAAATCCTTATTTCATAAATAAATAAATAAATATATATATATATATATATATATATATATATATATATATATATATATATATATATATATATATATATATATATATATATATATATATATATATATATATACAGTTGGCTCTCTGTTTAACGGCGCTCTACTTAACGACGATCTCTATTTAAAGACGATATTTCCCAGTCCCGGCCCCTCCGAGGTTATGGGAAATGTTATCTTTTCACAAATTCTGTTTAAGGGCGATCTCTACTTAAGGACGATTTTTCATGGTCCCTTGAAAGTTGTTAAACAGAGAGCAACTATATATATATATATATATATGTATGTGTGTGTGTATGTATATATATATGTACATATATATACATACACACATATACATATATATATATATATATATATATATATATATATATATATATATACATATACATACATACAGGTAACCCTCCTATAACATGTTAGATAGGTTCCTAGAAAATGTCGTGTTGTGTGAAACCGTGTTATATGAGACCCAGGGACAGTTCAAAAAAGGGGGTTACGTTCCGAAAACTTTTTAAAAAGAAAAATTTTTTAAAAATTCCATATAAGCAACTTAATTTTTATTAAAAATATAAATGTATGTATAACACAAAACGAAAAGAAGCAAAAACATATTTTCATCTAATGCGACCTTAATTTAATAAATTTATTCCTCATCATTGCTCAGTATAATCAAACGAGAACGTTTTTTTGATTGAATGATATCCCTTCACTTTCACAACCTTTTACTTCATTTAGATTTTCTACAACTTCTATCCGCTTTAAAAAATCTATCATTTTGGTTTATTTGCTGATTCTTACAAGGTCATTGTAGATTCACGGTATGGAGATAGACAATTAATTTTGCAGCTCACTTTTGAATTTTCGGCTTCTTTCAGCGGAAGGATCTGCATTCAGGAAAAATGATTCAAGATTTTCAGCTAACCTTGGGTCTTCTTGTAATTTTATAGAGTTATAAATGAATAAATTATAATTTATTTATACATTTTCATGTAAAGCAACTATAGTTCATTATTCCTTTCCGTCATTATTTTAAGGAAATTTAGTTTTTAAATGTGTTAAACTAAAATCATGTTATCTAGTGCTATAGAAGTATAGTGTTATACAAATGTTTTCGTAAATTTTATCGTGTTACAGCGAAACAGTGTTGTAAGATGCCGTGCTGTAGGAGGGCTACCTGTGTATATATATATATATATATATATATATATATATATATATATATATATATATATATATATATATATATATATATATATATATATATATATATATATATATATATATATATATGAAATGAGTTTAAATAAGTATGAAATAGTCACGCTTTCTTGAATATATAGCGATATGACCTTATCTGGATTTTGGGGTTGTCAGTTTGAAAAAGTTTTTTCTATATCAATTTTTTAAATTTATATCTTATTTACATTTTCTAATTTTTAGTAATTGGAAGAAGCAATTTTTAAAATACTCATCTTTTCCAAATTTTATGCATAAGCGTAAAGAAGAATATAGGTAATAAAACAGGAATTAAACCTTGATGTCAATATGAAATTTACATACATGTGCACGTCTCTTTTAATTTCCGACAATTTTTTGTTTTGTAAATCTATATCTGAATAAATTTTATTTCTGCAGAATAAACACTGTTTTACGCAAAAGTAATCAGCTCAGACACATATTTTTTAAATAAAAATATATATTCGTAAAACAATAAAGAGCATAAAGTGAATTTTAAATAAAATACATTCGTATAAAGATAAATGTCTCATAATTCTTTTTTATCTTATGATATTTTGTGCAGTTTCATCTGAAAACTACAAATGTTTTATCATGTTTTGAGTCCCTTTGTCTTGTCTCAAAATGATATTTAACAATGGATAGCTAAGAACGGATAGCGATTTCTTTATACATTTTGCATTTTCTCTACGACTGGATGTATAATAGCTGCCAGAATAAAAAAAATTGATACGATTGTTTATTTTCACAGGAGATGTAGGAGGGTTTAAATTTTAAGAAGTGGAATGTTACTATATTTTTTAATTATTTCTTTCAAAAAATTATATTTTAAGGAAATAAAGAAATAAAAATCTTGTATCGTGAAATTTTTTTATATTCCTGAATATTTTAATAGAAAACTATGCAATTGAGTATGATCTTTAGAAAACAAAAAATTTTATCACAAGGAAACTTTTATAAAAATTAATATGACCATTTGAAAAAGCAACGTGAAAAACCTAGGATTTCACTAAATTTGTTAAATTACTATGAGAAGTATTTTTTTTAAATATGTTAACTTCCACTGCAGTTTCTCATTAATTATGATACACAGAATATGATAAAATGGCTTTTATTGTTACCACTAAAAATTTTTTAATGCTTTTGTTATATGCAAAGTTTTTTTTCTTCATACTAAATAAAGTTCATACGGAAGGAAACACTCCAATAAACATACTTGTAATGAGAAACAAGTCTGAATCAGGTGTGTCTAAATCGTTGAAAATAGTCCTGGATTTATTCCTAATTATCGAAAAATATTTATAATACAGTATATATATCAATGAAATACTGCAGGAAATGAGCAGTTTTTTCAGATATTTTAGTAAACTCTTACGCGAAGTAATAAAGTAGCATAAGAACTGTATTTTAAAACTTTTAATGGTAATAATTAAACATGAATAAATCTTAATTACATTCATGGTAGGTACACTTTTCACTGAAGAAGACCTGCTGGAGTTTGCTTCTCTTGGAACCTTTTGTGAATTTGATTTGTTTGGTATCGAAACTTCTCACTATCAGCACGCAGAGGAAGTTGATATGCCAAGTGATGCTCAAAGAATTGCTTTGATAGGCTCTTTGGTTAAAGAGGGTTTTAGTGAAAAGATCGTACTAAGCCATGATATACATACAAAACATCGGATCGTGAGTATGCTTTTGGCCTATTTTTACACTTAATGTGGAAGATAATTAACTGTGTCTAAAACTGTTTTTTTAAATCTGTATATATAAAGCAGTTCCGTAACTGACTCACTGACTGACTCACTGACATACAACGCACAGACCAAACCGCTGGACTTAAAGGGCTGAAATTTTGCATGGCGATTATTCTTATGGTGTAGGGGTGCACTAAGAAAGATTTTTGAAAAATTCTTCTTAGATTTTTTAAAATTAAATTTTTAAGCTGGTTTTGTAACTTTTTTTAAGTTTGCATATAAAATAATAATTTGAGGGTTATACAATTTAAATCACGAGAAAGATCATAAAAATTCCTTTAAAATGAAATCTTTTTCGAACTTTTACCTTGATTTTCTGATTTTTTGTGAATTTTTAAAGATTAAATTTCAGAATTTAATTTATTAAATGCTGATCACGTGATTTCTTTTTCTGGTACTTTAAATAAATTTATCGTCACGTGCATAACAACTAAATAAACAAAACAAATATTTCTTTTCTTTCTAATGCAGCAGACGATTGGATATTATCCAAAAAAAATAAATATCCCTTACGATTTTTTTATAAATAAATAAATATATATATATATATATATATATATATATATATATATATATATATATTACATCAATTGTATACATTGATCGTCGCATTTATTATAAATATATATATTTATTTTTTTTGGCATTAATTGCATACATTGACCGTTGTATTTAATTTGAAGCGCGGGTTTTTAGCTAGTGGGCTTATAAAACAGATGACGATAAAGAGCACAAACAGAGAAGACACGTTGTTGATCGCAGTGCAACTTGAAAGGGCAGTAATTCGCAGTTTACATGTTACTCAAAGAAGTGGTATTTAAACAACGAGACATATGTTTAAGTTATAACTTATGATTCATAATATTTATTGCAAGTTGATTAATTTCCTCATCTACAGCGTATCCCTTATCTCATCCATATTTATTTTCGTATTTTTTAATCCAAATTTATTTCCATATTTATTTTCAAACGCTGAAAGCCGAGTCATCACCCATCATGTACCAGCTGTCCCAACATTTTGTTTACTTCTTCATATCGTTGAATGATCCATAGCGGGTTCCTCTGATTTCAGATTCAACTTTAGAATAAAGAAAAATGATACATAGAACGAAGTATGGAGAATATATACAAAGTATAAGGTGCGCCCATAAAGTAACCGGACAATTTTTTATAAACAAGAAAAATATTACTTACCTTCAAATAAATTCATCTCCTTCAAAATAATCGCCAAAGGAGTCTATACAATTTTTCCAACGTTTCTTTAAGTCATCGAAACACTGTTTATAGGCGTTGGAATTAACCGTTCGCAAACTACGCGTAACATTTGATTTAATATCCGAGACGTTTTTAAATCTCTGTCCTTTCATGGCCATCTTAACCTTCGGAAAAAGGGAAAAATCAGCTGGCGATAAGTCGGGAGAATATAGTGGGTGATTTTTCACTGTAATTGAATGCTTAGCAAGATATTGTTGTACAGAAATTGCTATATGGGACCTCGCATTATCGAGTAAAAGAAACCATTGCCCAGAATCAAACAGTTCCTTCCTAACTCGCCTTATCCTGTTTCTTAATCGAAAAAGCACCTCCTTGTAAAAATACTGATTAATTGTTTGATTTTCAGGAACAAATTCGTGGTGAATAAGTCCTTTGCAATCAAAAAATGCAATCAGCATCACCTTAGTCTTTGATTTTGACATCCGTGCTTTTTTGTAGTATGGGAGAAGACGGTCCTTTTCACTGTGCACTTTGTCTTTTTGTTTCTGGGTCGTATTGTAGACACCAGGTCACATCTCCTTCTGTAATCCACTTCAAGAAATTGTTGTCCTGTTGCGCAGTAGTCAGGAAATCTCCACAGCAAGCTTTTCTGTCTTCCTTTTCCGGTTCTGTCAAAATCCGAGGCACAGATCGAGCACAAACTTTTTCATTTTCAGATTTTCAATTATAATTAATCTGCAGCTTTCTTTGCTTATCCCAAGCATGTCTGAAAGTTGCTGAGTTGTTACACGTCTATCAGCTTTTACCAAAGAACGAATTTTCTCCACATTTTCCTCATTCTTTGAAGTTGAAGGGCGCCCTGTCTTTGGTTCATCTTCAATGCTTTCTCGTCCAGATTTAAAGTGGTTGTACCACTCATACACTTGTGTTCTTGATAACGATGCATCACTATATACTGTTCGAATCATCTTTAAAGTTTCAGTAGCAGATTTACCTAATTTGTAACAAAATTTAATGTTACAACGTTGTTCCATTCCGAAGCAAATTTTTTTTCGTACAATGCCTTCTCAGTAAAGGAAAATGACTACGGCGTTTTGATATGCAAACGACTAAATAACCAGTTTAAACTGGCTTTAACAAGAGTTGAGATGTCACTCTTTCTAGCCAGGCGATTATTCTTTGACTTTTTTATTTTATCGCTTGATCTTTTAATTTGTCCGGTTATTTTATGGGTGCACCTTGTATTTTACACTTGCATTCCGAATTTTGGCCAAAACCTGCTTCACAGAGAATGTTGTGTGGGCTGGATTATTGGTCAGATGAATTAGGAAAAAAATGTTTGTTGTTGTTGCTTATGCCTCCTGGCAAGAATGTATTCCAAACCAGGTCCATATAGGTTTCCGAGCTGAGGGGTGCGGCTACAGTTTATAATGACACCACAAGGGTCGGAGTCCGATTTAGCCAGGTGCCACCTCAATTTTGACCGAGCACCCCAGAGGTGACATCAGGGGGGGGGGGGGATCGTACCTTCCCCGCTCACTGATCTCAAAGAAGGACTCCGGTCTACGGATTTAACATGCCCATATCCGGCCTAGACACGAAGGTATTTAATGGCGCTTGTCGGGAATCGATTCAAACACGAGGCATTTTGCAAGTTTTCATTAAAAATTTTATAATGATATGTTGTTCAATTTTGCAGTTTTCCGACGCATAGTGAATACACAAAATTTATCAAAAGTGTGAATAGCGAGCTATTTGTGCGAAAGAGATTAAACTTGGTGAATTGGGGTAGACCAAAGGCTAGATTCCCCTACTCGCTTTCAACTCACGTTTCATGACAGAAGACATATATCCAAAGGGTAACAAGTTAGGGATTAGAATAACGTTAACATATTCACTCTGAAAAACTGAAAAGTAAACTTAATTCGAAAATTTCGAAACCACATTCGCCATAAAAGGCTAAATACCAATTTTGCCATTTTGGCCATTTTCGAGTTATATTTAGTCAGAATTCGTAAGAGATAATGAGAGTCGGTGTTAAGCAAAATTGAGATAAGAACAAAAAGAGGATGATGTGATGGATATTGACACCACTATTTTCTATGAAAGGCAAAAGGTTGATTGGTTGGTTGAGAGCACTGCATTCACTTTTGGCTACACGAGGACTAATTAGACCGGGACCTACTGTTCAAAGCCAATACCGAACGGCTACAAACATGCATGCCAGTAATGGGACTCGAACCCACAGACTCTCAAAAAGCAAAAGGATCAAAGAACATTTGTGACATACTTCTGAATGTCATCAAAGTAAGGGTTACCAGATATACAGTCGAACCTCCATATATCGAAGTAGCAAATTGCACGAAAAAAATTCGATATATAGAAATTTCGATATATAGAATTGAGCTTAGTCTTATCATAATTCTCCTAAAAAAAAAAATTAAAGCTAAATTTCGTATACGAAACTCCTTCTCTAATTTATATGCGAATCCCATTAAATGAAAGTTAATAACTAAAAAAGGAATTAATATGAAAGATTTATTGAGTACTACATACCTTTAAAAAAAACAATAATCCAGACAGTGGTTACAATGATCACTGTTTCATTCTTTAAAAAAAAAAATCTATGAATATCTTGCTGAACAGTTAGTTTTGCGGAAAGTTCAAAGAAATGTTCGTATTTATTCAGTCCACTAAAAACTTCATCAGGGACATTTTCTGCGAATTGAAGTCCACGACGTATTGTTTCAAATGCCAAAATTTGGGAGATTTTATTCTAAAGTGGAATAAAATCTCCCAATTTGCCTTGAAAAAAATTTCGATATATAGAGATTTTTTCGATATATAGAAACAATTTTTCTATGTAATGAACATGGAGATTTGCAAAGAGTTCGATATATAGAAAATTTCGATATAGGGAAGTTCGATATATGGAGGTTCGACTGTATTTTTATAAAAACTTTCAGCAATTCGATTTTATTGGATGATTGTTCAGTTTTAAGAAAGGCATGAAAATATATGCTAAGAATTATTATTATAATATTAACTGAATGAATTTTTCTGTTCTGATGACTGGTATAGAATGTAGTTTTAACATACAGACAACTTTTAGAAACAATTTTTAAAGGATCAAGGCTGCTATGTACTAACCCTATTGGATTCGCTTACCTCAATGTTAACCTATAGAGAGAATGTGTTAAAAAAGAATTGCCGACTTGGATTAAAAGGTGTTTGTTAAAATACTGTACTCCATAATAGAGAAAGAAATTTTACACCTTGGAGCATTTTTCGTTTAAAAAAATGCAAATAATATTTTGAAATTTAAATTATTCGGGGGAAAATCTGGTATAGTGTGTTATAAAAATTATACTCCGAAATAGAGAAAGAAATTTTACACCTTGGAGCATTTTTCATTAAAAAAAATAGAAAAAATATTTTTAAATTCAAATTATCCGGGGGAAAAACTCTGGTATAGTGTGCTAAAAATTCCTTTGGTGGACGACATTTATAAAAGGAATCCTGTTGCAAGGTGCAGAAAAGTTCAGGCTATCTGAAAATACCATTTTTTATTTGATTATCGGCATTTATGTAGCTGTAAATAGTAAACAAATTTTCTCCATAGGTTAACATTGAGGTGATCGAATCCAGTAGGGTTAGTACAAAACAGCCTTTAGTGTGTATAAACAGATGTTAATCCGGCGAGGGTTCTACTTGGTTGCAAGTGAAAAGAATTTAAACGTGAAATATCGGATTATATAGCTTCTAAAATTATGTAACAGTCTATAGAGTATATAACTCACTTCTACCCAGACTTGGTATATAATTTGAATATAATTTGGTGTATATAATTTGAAGTGTCACTCTAAATGAATTTGATACAAACGCAGTTTATACATGAAAAAATGTTTATTGAATTCGTTGCACATATAGAATTTGCTTTTGCAGCAATAAGCATACGTACTACTTGTACGGAATATATATTAACATTCAATAGAAATGCACTTTGCAAATACTCACAAACCAGCAGAGAGTCAAACCAGCAGTACTGCCACGTAAACTTTGGGCCCCCTAAGCACTAGCGCCGGCTAACACCTGGAACTGCTTACCTCGTAGCTCCCTCTCGCTTATCTATCAACCTTAAAAAAACCTTTTTCAACACCTTCTTCAAAACCTTCTTAACTTAATCAAGCTGCTTGGTATTTATACTAAGCGCATATGCCGAAATTAGCATATCTCAAGCAGCTTCTTTAATTCATTCACTCAAAAGTTCGATTCTTGTGAATCAAATCTTATGTATACCTTACAAGTCATACGCTGAACTGAACAAAGAAAAGACAGCCACCTCTTTCAAAAATGGAAGACAAAATTCAAATTTTAAGTACGCAATAGGTTTATTTTACATATTTTTTTATGGCCAGAGAAATGAACCGAGAACATTATAATGTCAAGGTAGCTCAATGGGCACAACATAGTCCCTATCCTCGCGGAAAATTATTGCAGAGACCTGCCCCGGGCTAAGGGGAGAACAGAAGGAAGGGATTTCGAGGTTCAGTTTGGATACAATGCAAACACCCTGTAAGAAATAAATATCCGGTTGCGTTGTTGGCTCTCGGACATCAATAACGATAATAATAAATGAATAGCCTAAAGCTCATCAGTGACATTAGGACCAAAGTAAATCATATGTATAAAAATTGTACATTTCGCAGGCATTACACAGGAGAGATTTCGCTAGGGGCACCTCGATTTTAACAAATAATAATATGCCGAGCAGTATGCATGCGTTTCAAGTTGCACATATATCTTAGAAATTATAGTTAAATATACCAGACTGTGTTCAGGCCCAGATTTCCGCATGGGCAAGTGGGGCACTAGCCCAGGGCCCCCAAAATTATGGGCCCCCCTAATTTAGTATAAAGTTGTACATAGTTTTGAGAATTTGTTTTTTGGTTAATATAGTAAAGGGGTGCAGTGGCGGATACAGAAAAAAATCCTGTGTGGAGCACAGTGCACCCACTATAGTGAAAGCATGCTTACGTCCATAAGCGTTTCTGGTATAATTTTTTTTTTTTTTGGGGGGGGGAGGGGGAAGTAGTAATAACTCCAGACTGTGATTTATTTTGAATTTCAAAAGAAAATTTCATGAATTTATTAACATTCAAAAGTAAATTAATTAACTCTTCTTATTAATATTCATTATTTTCTTCAAATTTTTGACTTGTCGGTCGACATTTTTTTTGAATTTCTGGTCCCGATTTAAGGGAGGCCTGGGTGAGTGTCCCACATGTTCATGTGGAAATCTGGTCCTGAGGAGGGGGGACATGCCCCCCTCTGGATCTGTCCTTGAAGGGGACCCCCAAAGTCTGCTTTGCCCAGGGCCCCATTGTGTCAAAGTCGGGCCCTGACTGTGTTGTATTAAAATATCATACTAAAGTATTTAACAAATGATTATTTAGATTTGTAATATATAACAGTCAGTTTTCAGACTTTACAAAGAAGAAATGATGTGTATATATATATATATATATATATATATATATATATATATATATATATATCGCGTTAAAGCCTTAGCCACAGAACTTCCCATGAATCGCATGCCTTTGCATTTCTACACGTGTATACGTCTGGAGTCAGGAATAGGTTAGCATTCCGAGTCCCTAAATCTGCTGACCCAACAAAATAATAGTCATATGTCTACCCCACCCTCTCGTTTAATGTTTAAAGGTGATATTATTCGGAGCCGTCCTTCTGAAATGAACGGATGAACTATTGTCGCTCTAATAAACGATTCGACCCGACTGCTTCCAAAATTAAATTTTATTCCTTTCAGGCTGAGTCTAGCTTCAGCCATGTAAATATGAGCTAGTTTTTCCGTTCAGGTTATAGTTTAAGGACGTGATGTAATGGGTATATTACACATACACACACACACACACACACATACACATACACACACACACACACACACACACATACACATACACACACACACACACACACACACACATATATATATATATATAATAAAAAATAAAAAATAATTAACTAATAGTAGTAACAATAATAAAACTAAATAAATAATGGAATAATAGTCTTAAAATAAGTTACCTAAGTAAGTCTGTAACTGTGTATCCTCTACCTCAATGGTTGCAAGTTATGACGTCAGTCATCTTGCGGTTACAAGTTCTTAACTTCCACTCTGACTAGCGCCAGGCTTGGTGTTCTTTGGTTAAGTACTTTAATACAAATTCATTTATTATTCAATTCTTCTGTTAATAATGGATTGTACGGTGTCTGAGTGTGTTTATTTAATAGATCATACTCATCAGAAACAATCCATTGGTTTTTAGACAGTATTGACACCGCTGATGAAGAAATGCTGTCAAAAACCGTATTCATACTTATCTTTACATGTTGGATGTTCCTGGCTTCATGTAGCTTTAGAGCTATTACTGGTTTTCTCTTTCATCTTATTCTTATTTATATATATATATATATATATATATATATAGTTAGTTGACCTAATGAGTTGAGTTGAGTTAGCTGTAAGTGCTAGGGTCAACTTTCGTTACACAAGGGGGACCTACCGGTTTAAAGTCGATTCCGAAAGGCTGCAAACATCCAGCCAGCTGTGGGATTCAAACTCACACCGACTGTGGGACCGAACTCTGGGACCGAATGCCAGAATTAACATAAAGAAAAAAAATGAAATGAGATAAATAGAAATTTCTAACGGTGCTCAATAGGTAAAATTTGCATAAGTATTTTCTTGCGGTCGTGATTTTACAAATTTAAATTTCTCCTTCGCATCGGCATTCAAAGCTGCATCTGGGCTAAAGAGAACTTCGTGAAACTTACCTTTTCACCATGAATTATGTTCTTGAAAAGCAGCATTATATCAAAATGCAGACATCTTTATTTTAGTTTATATTATAATTCGAGAAACAAAGTTTCAGAAAACATATTATCTTTATAAACCCTATAAAAGGGAAAGTTTTGAGAAATTAATATAGAAGCTTATAAAATGGAATATTAAGACTGTTGGGTAATCAGTTTAGTTTGAAAGAATGAACTTAGGTCATTTGGAGATAATTCCTTAATTAATACATCAGTGTACCTGTTTACTAGATGTAATTTTTTTAATAACGATATCAATTGAAAAATTTATGTTAGGGATTGAAAATTTTATGTTATGCTTGCATATTTTATTTACTTTTTTTTTAAATCTTGCCCTAAAATACTTTACAAAAGATTTTACTGAAAAAATCTGAGGGAGTTCATTCCCAACTTTACTAAGTTTAATGGATTAATATAGTTTTGTTTATAATTTAATGAATCCTTTTAATGTCAGTATTAGAATATTACTTGTCTTGATAACATGAACGATTTTAGTGTAACTGCCGAATTTTTTGCATATGTGCCAAATCAGCGCATTTGTTACACACAAAGGAAAACGCCTTAATAAAACTAAAATTAGTTAGGGTAAACTGATTAGCACAACATCGCCGAGAGCGCCGCATCCTTTTGAAGCAAAAATTGATATTATTTTACATCACTTGATATAAATCCGTAAAGAAAAAAGCATTAAACTAACATTCGCCATTATAATATTTTATTCAAAAATCGTTTCAATATTATGAAGCATTTTTCTACGAAATTTTTATACTTTTCTTGCGGTAAAATATTTTTAGCTCACTACTATCTACAAACTGAAGAAGAAAAAAAAATCAATTATTTTTGAATGATTGAAAATAAAATTCATAGGTGTAAAACTAAAAACTTTAAATATAATTGCCTTAGATTTTAGTAAAATTGACTAGAGAAATATTTATATTGAGACATTATTTATTTATTTTTTAAATTTTCAAACGAAAATTTTGTTTGTGTTTATGTTGTACCTCTTTGATGAAAAAAATCAAGATAATGTTTATTATTGAATATATTCCAAACTAATAATTATCGATGCATATAAATTCGTATTAATTTATTGCTTTTCAATCTGTTTCATTCTAGATGAAGTATGGTGGTCATGGATACAGCCATATACTTGTGAATATTATTCCGAAAATGCTGAAACGAGGGTTAACACAAGAAGATATTGATAACTTTCTCGTTAATAACCCTAAAAAGTGGTTGATTTTCCAGTGAGATTGGAATTTTATTTGTAAATGTTATTTGTACTTTCAGTTTCATTCTACAAAGATTTGAAAACGGGAAAGCATAGTTTATTAATGTACTTTTGTTGCATAAAATTTATTTTGAGACAAAATGGTGGTTTTTTTATATATTATTATTCTGTGAGTTGTTGACATTATTTTATATTTTAGTGTAGAAATTCATTAACGTGAATGATTTAAGCTGATATTTTTCCTATATATGTAAAGCTTTTAAACGGTAAAAATGAATCCATTCATAGTACGGTAATTGTACTAAAAAATTTACTTTATCGCACAACAATCCATTATTGTTTGAAATAAAAGAAAAAAATCAGATTTACATTTAACATTCATTGCTGCAATATTTTGTTAATTCCATGTTTGTTTTAAAATGACAAAATGAAAAAATTTTTACCTAGATTCTAGCATACTGCTTGTAACTCAGGTTTACATTCTCTTTTCTTACAGTAAATCTGGCTCATTTAGCAATCGCCCTGAAACTTTCTTGCCATGAAAAAACAGAAAAAAAACCAATAAATAAACAAAGAAACGAAAAAAATGGAAAAAAGGAAGAAAGGAAGAAAACTCTTCCTTTTACAAGTTCAGCTGTAGCTTCAATATGTACACGAAGTGAAGAACTAGTTAAAAAATTGGGTTTATTAACCTAATGCTTGCGATATAAAACAGAAAGAAACAAAAAAGTACTGTGTCATCATTCGGCCTTTTTTGGCCCTAGTGCCACAGAAATGACAGTGGTGCCCCAAGCTAGTCAACCAACCAACCTTTCGCCTGAAAAGTTAATAACACTTTAGGTGACGAGAACCAGAAATTTATACTAGTGCAATAAACTGTATAATTTAGCTATCGTGAACTGGAGGGGAGCAAGTATTAGTCGTAGTTTCTCTATTTATAAAAAATCCTTGATACACATGCTCCTTATTTTAAAGGGATTTATATTTCATTGAAGTGAATTTATCTTTCCATTATCTAAAGGGAATTTTTATGCCACTAAAACTCTTTACAAGAGACGAGAAAGTGCCACATGAAAACCAATCACATCAAGTCAATCACATCCTTGATTTCAACCTTGCACTACTATTGTTCGGGGTTAAGCGCGAAACGTCATTGCTGTGTTTCCAATCAATGTTAGAAGCTGTGTGCAGAGCCATTTATCTCTATGTATAAATGCGTATATACATGCAAGCTCTTAAACACATGACATCAAGTCAATCACATCCTTGATTTCAACCTTGCACCACTATTGTTCGGGGTTAAGTGCGATGCATCAATGCTGTGTTTCCAATTAATGTTAGAAGCTGTGTGCAGAGCCATTTATCTCTATGTATAAATGCGTATATACATGCAAGCTCTTAAACACGTGAAGGGACCAAGAAAAAAAAATAAATTTCAATAAATTGTCGGAAAAAATGTTAATTGTAAAGAATAAATTTAATCGTATGAAAATGAAATCGAACAGATATCAAAGGAGAATGAAACATCAAGAAGTTAACGATATCCTCTGGAGCAGGGGTCGGCAACCTTTTTTACTAGGAGGGCATATGTAAGGTATACACAAGATTCGATTCACAAGAATCGAACTTTTGAGTGAATGAATTAAAGAAGCTGCTTGAGATATGCTAATTTCGGCATACGCGCTTAGTATAAATACCATGCAGCGTCATTAATAAAAAAGGTTGTTAGGGTTGAAAAAGGTTGTTAAGGTTGATAGATAAGCGAGAGGGAGCTACGAGGGTATGCAGCTCGAGTGCTATCCTGCGCTAGTGCTTAGGGAGTCCAAAGTTTACGTGGCAGTACTGCTGGTTTGACTCTCTGCTGGTTTGTGAGTATTGAAATGTGTATTTCTATTGAATGTTAATATATATATTCCGTACAAGTAGTACGTATGCTTATTGCTGTAAAAGCAAATTCTATATGTGCAACGAATTCAATAAACATTGTTTCATGTATAAACTGTGTTTGTATGAAATTCATTTAGAGTGCCACTTCTAATTATATACACCCAAGTCTGGGTAGAAGTGAGCTACTTTCTCTATACATATTTCTATACATATTAGGAAGGGGTGGTCTTAATATTTAAACATGAAAACATTAATGCGACGTAAATTTTTAATTCATAAATTCAAATTTTAATTTAAACAAAATAACCTTAAAATTGATAATTAATGCAATATTTGGCATTGCAAATATACGGCCTACTCGTTGTAACGTGGCACTTACGTCGAATTCCCAGTTCTCAGGCAATGGTCCAAATGAGTGTAAAGGAGGCTTGATCGGTACTTTGATTTTAAGTATTTCATACTGGAAAACAAAGATTCACAAGTATTTGTCGACGCGAAAAGAGAGTTCAATTTCAAAGCACATTTTCTCAACAACGTGCAGCTATTTCCATTCACTAAATTCCAGAATTTTTCTTCGTTATGATGTAATTTTAATTCAATGTCATTTCCTATGTTTATAATTTCCAATTCTCAGTCCTCCGTATCGGAAATATCAAAATATGTGGCGATTTTATGAGTCGCATCGTTCTCTGTGTGAGAGAGAGGATTTATTTAAAAAAAAAACCGTCAAGAATGTCTCCAGTTCGTAGAATTCTTCAAATCTGGTATAAAATTCTTCCAATAAGGAATCAAAATGTTTTGAAAACTGATAGGATATTTGTTGACGCGAAAAGAGTTCAATTTCAAAGCACATTTTCTCAACAACGTGCAGCTATTTCCATTCACTAAATTCCAGAATTTTTCTTCGTTATGATGTAATTTTAATTCAATGTCATTTCCTATGTTTATAATTTCCAATTCTCAGTCCTCCGTATCGGAAATATCAAAATATGTGGCGATTTTATGAGTCGCATCGTTCTCTGTGTGAGAGAGAGGATTTATTTTTTAAAAAAACCGTCAAGAATGTCTCCAGTTCGTAGAATTCTTCAAATCTGGTATAAAATTCTTCCAATAAGGAATCAAAATGTTTTGAAAACTGATAGGATATTTGTTGACGCGAAAAGAGTTCAATTTCAAAGCACATTTTCTCAACAACGTGCAGCTATTTCCATTCACTAAATTCCAGAATTTTTCTTCGTTATGATGTAATTTTAATTCAATGTCGTTTCCTATGTTTATAATTTCCAATTCTCAGTCCTCCGTATCGGAAATATCAAAATATGTGGCGATTTTATGAGTCGCATCGTTCTCTGTGTGAGAGAGAGGATTTATTTTTAAAAAAAACCGTCAAGAATGTCTCCAGTTCGTAGAATTCTTCAAATCTGGTATAAAATTCTTCCAATAAGGAATCAAAATGTTTTGAAAACTGATAGGATATTTGTTGACGCGAAAAGAGTTCAATTTCAAAGCACATTTTCTCAACAACGTGCAGCTATTTCCATTCACTAAATTCCAGAATTTTTCTTCGTTATGATGTAATTTTAATTCAATGTCGTTTCCTATGTTTATAATTTCCAATTCTCAGTCCTCCGTATCGGAAATATCAAAATATGTGGCGATTTTATGAGTCGCATCGTTCTCTGTGTGAGAGAGAGGATTTATTTTTAAAAAAAACCGTCAAGAATGTCTCCAGTTCGTAGAATTCTTCAAATCTGGTATAAAATTCTTCCAATAAGGAATCAAAATGTTTTGAAAACTGATAGGATATTTGTTGACGCGAAAAGAGTTCAATTTCAAAGCACATTTTCTCAACAACGTTTAGCTATTTCCATTCACTAAATTCCAGAATTTTTCTTCGTTATGATGTAATTTTAATTCAATGTCATTTCCTATGTTTATAATTTCCAATTCTCAGTCCTCCGTATCGGAAATATCAAAATATGTGGCGATTTTATGAGTCGCATCGTTCTCTGTGTGTGAGAGAGGATTTATTTAAAAAAACCCGTCAAGAATGCCTCCAGTTCGTAGAATTCTTCAAATCTGGTATAAAATTCTTCCAATAAGGAATCAAAATGTTTTGAAAACTGATAGGTGGTAAGCATTTTCATCGTAGTAATTTTCTATCACCATTTTTAAATTTGGGAAGTGTGATAAATTATCTTTCTCCATATGCGATTTCAAGAGCGCCAATTTAGCTTTAAATGCATTTATCGTACTTGTCATAGAATCAATATGATGATTTCTACCTTGTAGTTTCAAATTTAGTTCCTTCAATTTTACCGTTAAATCAGTTAGAAAGCCTAGTTCAATTAACAAAGGTTTTTGATCTAATTCTAAACAAATTTCTTTCACCTGTGATAATAAATTTAAAAACCGCTGAAGTACCTTTCTTCTACAGATCTCTCTCAATCAAATATCTAACCTCAAACAATCGGAAACCATATCGGAAATATCAAAATATGTGGTGATTTTATGAGTCGCATCGTTCTCTGTGTGAGAGAGAGGATTTATTTAAAAAAAAAAACCCAAGAATGCCTCCAGTTCGTAGAGTTCTTCAAATCTGGTATAAAATTCTTCCAATAAGGAATCAAAACGTTTTGAAAACTGATAGGTGGTAGCATTTTCATCGTAGTAATTTTCTATCATCATTTTTAAATTTGGTGAGTGTGATAAATTATCTTTCTCCATGTGCGATTTCAAGAGAGCCAATTTAGCTTTAAATGCATTTATCGTACTTGTCATAGAATCAATATGATGATTTCTACCCTGTAGTTTCAAATTTAGTTCCTTCAATTTTACCGTAAAATCAGTTAGAAAGCCTAGTTCAATTAACAAAGGTTTTTGCTCTAATTCTAAACAAATTTCTTTCACCTGTGATAAGAAATTTAAAAACCGCTGAAGTACCTTTCTTCTACAGATCTCTCTCAATCAAATATCTAACCTCAAACAATCGGAAACCATATCGGAAATATCAAAATATGTGGCGATTTTATGAGTCGCATCGTTCTCTGTGTGAGAGAGAGGATTTATTTTTAAAAAAAAAAACCCAAGAATGCCTCCAGTTCGTAGAGTTCTTCAAATCTGGTATAAAATTCTTCCAATAAGGAATCAAAATGTTTTGAAAACTGATAGGTGGTAGCATTTTCATCGTAGTAATTTTCTATCATCATTTTTAAATTTGGTGAGTGTGATAAATTATCTTTCTCCATGTGCGATTTCAAGAGAGCCAATTTAGCTTTAAATGCATTTATCGTACTTGTCATAGAATCAATATGATGATTTCTACCCTGTAGTTTCAAATTTAGTTCCTTCAATTTTACCGTAAAATCAGTTAGAAAGCCTAGTTCAATTAACAAAGGTTTTTGCTCTAATTCTAAACAAATTTCTTTCACCTGTGATAAGAAATTTAAAAACCGCTGAAGTACCTTTCTTCTACAGATCTCTCTCAATCAAATATCTAACCTCAAACAATCGGAAACCATATCGGAAATATCAAAATATGTGGCGATTTTATGAGTCGCATCGTTCTCTGTGTGAGAGAGAGGATTTATTTTAAAAAAAAAAACCCAAGAATGCCTCCAGATCGTAGAGTTCTTCAAATCTGGTATAAAATTCTTCCAATAAGGAATCAAAATGTTTTGAAAACTGATAGGTGGTAGCATTTTCATCGTAGTAATTTTCTATCATCATTTTTAAATTTGGTGAGTGTGATAAATTATCTTTCTCCATGTGCGATTTCAAGAGAGCCAATTTAGCTTTAAATGCATTTATCGTACTTGTCATAGAATCAATATGATGATTTCTACCCTGTAGTTTCAAATTTAGTTCCTTCAATTTTACCGTAAAATCAGTTAGAAAGCCTAGTTCAATTAACAAAGGTTTTTGCTCTAATTCTAAACAAATTTCTTTCACCTGTGATAAGAAATTTAAAAACCGCTGAAGTACCTTTCTTCTACAGATCTCTCTCAATCAAATATCTAACCTCAAACAATCGGAAACCATATCGGAAATATCAAAATATGTGGCGATTTTATGAGTCGCATCGTTCTCTGTGTGAGAGAGAGGATTTATTTAAAAAAAAAAAAACCCAAGAATGCCTCCAGTTCGTAGAGTTCTTCAAATCTGGTATAAAATTCTTCCAATAAGGAATCAAAATGTTTTGAAAACTGATAGGTGGTAGCATTGTCATCGTAGTAATTTTCTATCATCATTTTTAAATTTGGTGAGTGTGATAAATTATCTTTCTCCATGTGCGATTTCAAGAGAGCCAATTTAGCTTTAAATGCATTTATCGTACTTGTCATAGGATCAATATGATGATTTCTACCCTGTAGTTTCAAATTTAGTTCCTTCAATTTTACCGTAAAATCAGTTAGAAAGCCTAGTTCAATTAACAAAGGTTTTTGCTCTAATTCTAAACAAATTTCTTTCACCTGTGATAAGAAATTTAAAAACCGCTGAAGTACCTTTCTTCTACAGATCTCTCTCAATCAAATATCTAACCTCAAACAATCGGAAACCATATCGGAAATATCAAAATATGTGGCGATTTTATGAGTCGCATCGTTCTCTGTGTGAGACAGAGGATTTATTTAAAAAAAAACACCCAAGAATGCCTCCAGTTCGTAGAGTTCTTCAAATCTGGTATAAAATTCTTCCAATAAGGAATCAAAATGTTTTGAAAACTGATAGGTGGTAGCATTTTCATCGTAGTAATTTTCTATCATCATTTTTAAATTTGGTGAGTGTGATAAATTATCTTTCTCCATGTGCGATTTCAAGAGAGCCAATTTAGCTTTAAATGCATTTATCGTACTTGTCATAGAATCAATATGATGATTTCTACCCTGTAGTTTCAAATTTAGTTCCTTCAATTTTACCGTTAAATCAGTTAGAAAGCCTATTTCAATTAACAAAGTTTTTTGCTCTAATTCTAAACAAATTTCTTTCACCTGTGATAAGAAATTTAAAAACCGCTGAAGTACCTTTCTTCTACAGATCTCTCTCAATCAAATATCTAACCTCAAACAATCGGAAACCATATCGGAAATATCAAAATATGTGGCGATTTTATGAGTCGCATCGTTCTCTGTGTGAGAGAGAGGATTTATTTAAAAAAAAAAAACCCAAGAATGCCTCCAGTTCGTAGAGTTCTTCAAATCTGGTATAAAATTCTTCCAATAAGGAATCAAATGTTTTGAAAACTGATAGGTGGTAGCATTTTCATCGTAGTAATTTTCTATCATCATTTTTAAATTTGGTGAGTGTGATAAATTATCTTTCTCCATGTGCGATTTCAAGAGAGCCAATTTAGCTTTAAATGCATTTATCGTACTTGTCATAGAATCAATATGATGATTTCTACCCTGTAGTTTCAAATTTAGTTCCTTCAATTTTACCGTAAAATCAGTTAGAAAGCCTAGTTCAATTAACAAAGGTTTTTGCTCTAATTCTAAACAAATTTCTTTCACCTGTGATAAGAAATTTAAAAACCGCTGAAGTACCTTTCTTCTACAGATCTCTCTCAATCAAATATCTAACCTCAAACAATCGGAAACCATATCGGAAATATCAAAATATGTGGCGATTTTATGAGTCGCATCGTTCTCTGTGTGAGAGAGAGGATTTATTTTAAAAAAAAAAACCCAAGAATGCCTCCAGATCGTAGAGTTCTTCAAATCTGGTATAAAATTCTTCCAATAAGGAATCAAAATGTTTTGAAAACTGATAGGTGGTAGCATTTTCATCGTAGTAATTTTCTATAATCATTTTTAAATTTGGTGAGTGTGATAAATTATCTTTCTCCATGTGCGATTTCAAGAGAGCCAATTTAGCTTTAAATGCATTTATCGTACTTGTCATAGAATCAATATGATGATTTCTACCCTGTAGTTTCAAATTTAGTTCCTTCAATTTTACCGTAAAATCAGTTAGAAAGCCTAGTTCAATTAACAAAGGTTTTTGCTCTAATTCTAAACAAATTTCTTTCACCTGTGATAAGAAATTTAAAAACCGCTGAAGTACCTTTCTTCTACAGATCTCTCTCAATCAAATATCTAACCTCAAACAATCGGAAACCATATCGGAAATATCAAAATATGTGGCGATTTTATGAGTCGCATCGTTCTCTGTGTGAGAGAGAGGATTTATTTTTAAAAAAAAAACCCAAGAATGCCTCCAGTTCGTAGAGTTCTTCAAATCTGGTATAAAATTCTTCCAATAAGGAATCAAAATGTTTTGAAAACTGATAGGTGGTAGCATTTTCATCGTAGTAATTTTCTATCATCATTTTTAAATTTGGTGAGTGTGATAAATTATCTTTCTCCATGTGCGATTTCAAGAGAGCCAATTTAGCTTTAAATGCATTTATCGTACTTGTCATAGAATCAATATGATGATTTCTAACCTGTAGTTTCAAATTTAGTTCCTTCAATTTTACCGTAAAATCAGTTAGAAAGCCTAGTTCAATTAACAAAGGTTTTTGCTCTAATTCTAAACAAATTTCTTTCACCTGTGATAAGAAATTTAAAAACCGCTGAAGTACCTTTCTTCTACAGATCTCTCTCAATCAAATATCTAACCTCAAACAATCGGAAACCATATCGGAAATATCAAAATATGTGGCGATTTTATGAGTCGCATCGTTCTCTGTGTGAGAGAGAGGATTTATTTTAAAAAAAAAAAACCCAAGAATGCCTCCAGTTCGTAGAGTTCTTCAAATCTGGTATAAAATTCTTCCAATAAGGAATCAAAATGTTTTGAAAACTGATAGGTGGTAGCATTTTCATCGTAGTAATTTTCTATCATCATTTTTAAATTTGGTGAGTGTGATAAATTATCTTTCTCCATGTGCGATTTCAAGAGAGCCAATTTAGCTTTAAATGCATTTATCGTACTTGTCATAGAATCAATATGATGATTTCTACCCTGTAGTTTCAAATTTAGTTCCTTCAATTTTACCGTAAAATCAGTTAGAAAGCCTAGTTCAATTAACAAAGGTTTTGCTCTAATTCTAAACAAATTTCTTTCACCTGTGATAAGAAATTTAAAAACCGCTGAAGTACCTTTCTTCTACAGATCTCTCTCAATCAAATATCTAACCTCAAACAATCGGAAACCATATCGGAAATATCAAAATATGTGGCGATTTTATGAGTCGCATCGTTCTCTGTGTGAGAGAGAGGATTTATTTAAAAAAAAAAAACCCAAGAATGCCTCCAGTTCGTAGAGTTCTTCAAATCTGGTATAAAATTCTTCCAATAAGGAATCAAAATGTTTTGAAAACTGATAGGTGGTAGCATTTTCATCGTAGTAATTTTCTATCATCATTTTTAAATTTGGTGAGTGTGATAAATTATCTTTCTCCATGTGCGATTTCAAGAGAGCCAATTTAGCTTTAAATGCATTTATCGTACTTGTCATAGAATCAATATGATGATTTCTAACCTGTAGTTTCAAATTTAGTTCCTTCAATTTTACCGTAAAATCAGTTAGAAAGCCTAGTTCAATTAACAAAGGTTTTTGCTCTAATTCTAAACAAATTTCTTTCACCTGTGATAAGAAATTTAAAAACTGCTGAAGTACCTTTCTTCTACAGATCTCTCTCAATCAAATATCTAACCTCAAACAATCGGAAACCATATCGGAAATATCAAAATATGTGGCGATTTTATGAGTCGCATCGTTCTCTGTGTGAGAGAGAGGATTTATTTTTTAAAAAAAACCCAAGAATGCCTCCAGTTCGTAGAGTTCTTCAAATCTGGTATAAAATTCTTCCAATAAGGAATCAAAATGTTTTGAAAACTGATAGGTGGTAGCATTTTCATCGTAGTAATTTTCTATCATCATTTTTAAATTTGGTGAGTGTGATAAATTATCTTTCTCCATGTGCGATTTCAAGAGAGCCAATTTAGCTTTAAATGCATTTATCGTACTTGTCATAGAATCAATATGATGATTTCTACCCTGTAGTTTCAAATTTAGTTCCTTCAATTTTACCGTAAAATCAGTTAGAAAGCCTAGTTCAATTAACAAAGGTTTTTGCTCTAATTCTAAACAAATTTCTTTCACCTGTGATAAGAAATTTAAAAACCGCTGAAGTACCTTTCTTCTACAGATCTCTCTCAATCAAATATCTAACCTCAAACAATCAAAAATATCTAAAATCAAATTTCTAAACTCAAATACCTGAAATTTAGATATTTGAACGGCGGGCACTTTAAAATTGTTTCGCGGTCACCTTAGTGCCGCAAAACAATTTTAATGCCTGCGAGCACCGCGTTTCCGACCCCTGCTCTGGAGTATTTAACTATTTTAATTAATATGAATATTTTGTTATTTAGCATTGATCCATTATGATACATCTTTTTTAAGTATCTTATTTTTTAGAGTCTGTCAGTTCTTCCGTGAAACTAAAAGTGTATTAGTTGATTGCAAGTTGATCAGGCGTTGCAAGAAATCGGTAATGAATTCTCACTGAGTGCGTGATGCGCGATTAATTCTTACTACATAATGCTCCTATCTGCGTACATTGACAAGCTTCCCCGTGGCGCCATCTTCCAGGGAGATTCATTTCCAAAACGAATCGATTGCGAAATTCGTTTCTAAACAGACTACTTCGGATAGTCCCTCCTAACACTACCTCCTGCATCCTACAACAGGATAAGTGATTAGGCATTGGTTAACTGGGAATATTCCTGGAGACTGTGGTAAAAAATGACAATATCGGATTAGTAGATAAAACAAATGATAGGTTTTTCGGAAGTAGCAATTACTGCCCTGAAATGCAGGAGGGAAAAGAAAATGTAGAAGTTTTCAATCTTATGTATTAAGGTGAAATATAGATTCCAAAGCAAATCAGGAATGTCGAGAACCGATATCAGGCCCATGAAAAACTTTCTTACCGGGGATACTTTAACGATAAGTCGCCATTTAAGTCGCTGAAAGGCATTAAAAACTGTTAAATTCAATTTTGAAAAATATCCCAAAACTTTATAAATTGAGGATAAGATAAATTTTTAACTTCTTTATATGTATATATAAACTATACCAATTTTTTCAACATTCTGTTTCAGAGCTAGAATTGGGAGTCCTATTTTCTTAATTGAGTATCATTATTTTCCCCGAGTTCATCAGAACATTACATCAGTGTAACAATATGCCTCAAATAACTATGAATAAAGGTACTTTTAGAGCAGGGGTTCCCAACCCCTTTCCTTCATTGACCCCTTTAAAAAGAAATATTTTCTTCATAGACCCCTCGCGTTTTTCTATCTAATATACAGCATACAACATAATTATAAGACTAATAATTGCACATAAAGCACTTAAAGATAACAATTTGACCAAGAATATGAACAAAAAAATTAGAAAAAGTAGTCCATCAGGTTTATGTTTTATTATTTTTGTACTATTTTCATTTTTAATTTCACAAATATAAACACGATTTCAGAAACACATATTGTAATTGCACAAACATCGCTAAGAGAAAAAAGAAACTGCTTCTGATTGGTTGCATCGGGAGGACCCATGTGCTGTTAAAGGTCCAGTGGATTTCTCCAGTTCTGCCTAGCGTTAGTACACAAATAAAAGCTGACAGCGGCAATCGAGACATATACAAAAGCGTCATGACATTCGACTTTAGATGCGTGGATCACTCCGCCCTATGCAAATCTGTATTTATACATATTAAAACGGATATTATTATCTAATAATTACATTCCTAAAAAATTAAATTAAATTTTAAAACAGAAAAATTTATCATAGACCCCCCCCCAACATACCCCTGGAATACTATAGACCCTTTTTAAATTTGCATCGACCCCCAAGGGGTCCGAATGGACCCCGTTGGGAATTCCTGTTTTAGAGTGTACAGATGAACAAATGTATGAGTGAATAAGTAATCATAAAAGAATACAAATTTCTCTTAAATTATACACATAAAGCGAGGTGTAAACGCAGAAGTTTCTGTGTTCAATTAGTATTTTAACGAAATATATTGTTTGATTTCAAAACTGTGTTTATACTATAATGTTGGAAAAAAATTCCTTTTTTTTTCAATATACAGATTCAAGATTTGACAGATATAGTTTTTTCTAAATCGACAGTGACTGGGTCATGTGCATGACAGTTACGCATTTATAGTTTGAATTTTCGAAACGAATTTTTCAGGTAAATGCAGTGGCGCACCCAGGATTTTTTTCTTGGGGGGGGGGGGCGAGATGAATGGATAAAAATATTTATAATGCATGGGGGGGCCGAGATGAACGAAAAAAATATTTATAATGCAAAATCAATATTTCTACTTCCTTGGGGGGGGGGCAGGGCCCCCTGGGCCCCCCCTGGGTGCGCTACTGGGTAAATATAACAGTTCGAAAAAAAAAAAAGCCCCATAAGGTTAATATTTTCTAGCTGTAAAACGTTAAAAGAGGGGTAATTACGATTTTTTCTCTAAAGTAATGGGCTATAAATTTTGAAATTAAAGTACATTAAATTTAACTTTTTGTTTTTACCTTAATTTGTTTAGAACTTACAATGTTAACAAACAGACAAAAGAATATACAGCAGGTTATAGTTCACCTATCAGGATCTTAAAACCCTGGATATACGATATACTCGCAAAACTCTATTGAATTTTATTGCGATTTTTAAAATTTTCTTTTATAATAGGAAAAAGTGAATTTTCAGAAAATTGGAATTTTATTAAGTATGCTACTTAAGGGAGGACGTGAATATCCATGTAGAAATTATATCTTCCTTCATAACAGATTAATTTTTTATTGGATATATGTGTTTTGCATAAAGAGAGATAAAATGTGAAAATTCTATGTTTTTTAATAATCAGAAAAAAAATATATTTTATGCAAGTGCAAAATTCTATTAACACCATTTTCAAGGAATTTCGAGAATAAACATAATCATCCACATACCGTTTGTATGCTATCTCTGACGTGACATTGCAATTTTATTTAATTTTTCAAATGGCAGGTGGCATGTAACGAGCGTATGAACAAATTAAAGCGACGGTCATTTGCTCTTACATTAGAACACTTGCATTTTGGAAATCAGCACGTCGAATGGTGTTTCAGCTAGTACATTCATTTTAATCTATGCTATCAACAAATAACAGCATTTTGAGAGCTTCAAGGGGACTATTTTTATTCGAAATCTGTTTTCTGCTGAGGTTATTTTTATCAATAATTTTCCTAATTTATTTAATGAATTTTTCATAGTGTCATTCCACTTTTAACTTTAACTTTTACTTTTTACTTTAACTATTAACTTTAAAAATATTTAAAACCTTATAGCAAAATATATACTACTTCTGGAAAGGGGAGATAGCAAGTGCTTTCAAATTAATCAATCTCGGTAAAATTTATATCAAATAAAACTGCAAATATACATGCATAAAGACAGGCCGAGAGATCAAATCATTCTGTTTAGACATACCTTTTAAGGTCCTAAATAATCCCTCTGGTAATAAATTGAATTCCGTATCTATTACGAAAGCATGGCTTCTCAGTATTACGTAATATAATAAAGTTAAAAGAATTTCCTGTTGATATTATTCGGATCGATTAAGGGATACCAATTAATTTTCCAAACTCTTTTAAAATGCTATTATCAACTCGTTCACAGAAAGAATTCTTCGTCCTTTCTCTTTTTACGAAACAGATCAATAAGTAATACTCGAAACTTTGCAAACACAGTACATAAATGTTTAAAAAGGGAATAGATCGTGTTAAAAGATGTAGATTAATAATTTTAATGTTTATCATTGGTACAGAGTTCTAGTTACCAAAATTTTAGAAAATTTTGTGATGCATCATTACTTTACTCCTACAGCATTTAAAAGGTTCTATTCAAATATAAAGGAAGGAATTCCATACTTTTAATTTTTAAATTTTCGTGTTTTAAAACAGAATTATTTCAGTGGGGTAGAAAAAGAAGGGATGGATATAGAATCTCTTCTCTTCTATAGATTTGTTCGGCATTTCGCGAGCAAGCAGTGATTACCTTAAGTTACCATAAAACTCAGCTTATAGTTCAAAACAGCGGGTTTTCTGTAGCCATGAAGGGGCCTGGTGTAATGACATCGGCTTACCTTTAAAGCTCTGTTTTGGTAAACGTTGGTGTCATTTAACATTTGCAGTAGAATAATAATCCAATCATTTAACATTCTAGCTCTATTTTATTTCTGTTTCCACCTTAATCAAAAGCCGAGTTACAGCCACTTTAAGAATACAGTGGTACCTCGACTTACGAGTGTCTCGACTTACGAGTTTTTCGAGATACGAGCATTCTCTCGGTAGATTTTTTGCTTCGAGTTACGATCTAAAATTCGGGTTACGAGCTAAAATTCGGGTTATGAGCAAGCTTCAGATCTCCCACCGCTATTTTGAGCAGCGAATGCCATGCTGCGTTCTCATCAAATGAGAACACAAGAAGCATATAATATTTACAACCTTTATGTACAATTATTATACAATTGCGTGCATATTATTCTGAAACTACTAACCAGTCTTAAACCGAGAGATTAACACTGAACAATTACCACCCGGGGCAGCTTGCTCTGCCCAAACTTGAGTCGTCCTCTGAAATCGAACAGCGCCCAACCTCTCTCGCAGAGAGATATCTTCAATTCCCACCCACACACAGGAACTCCCCATGGGGGGTCTAAGGGATGGGATGACCTTGGTCCTAGGATCGCAAGCTCTCCTCCTTCTACGGATTCTGAGAAAACGTTCTTCGGATTCTCAGAAAGAAGAATCTGGACATTACAGCCACAGTGAACGATGCAACAATCACCCAGCTTCTGTGTCTCACTCGTTCACTTTAAGAGAGTAGCTGGTAATAAAAGCGAAAGTGAGGAAAGCGGGGTGAAAAGGTCAAAAATCAACGAACAAGATTCAATTTTTCAGTTCAGCCTTTCTCCTCCTCTTCCATCAGCATCTTCAAGTAATATCTTCAAGGTAAATGTTGTACATTACACTTAATAAAACAAATTTATTGCAGTACATTCTATTGAATTGCGTTTTATACAATGTTTGTCGTTTATAAGCCCATTTTTCTTATTTAAAAACATGTAACAAAAAATTGCAGTGTTTTGGGGGAGCTCGGAACGAATTAATGGCATTTCCATTCATTTCAATGGGGAAAATTGATTCGAGATACGAGTATTTCGAGTTACGAGCTCCGTCATGGAACGAATTAAACTCGTAAGTCGAGGTACCACTGTACTTGACAAGGATTGAAAATTTGTGAATCAAGGTTATTTTCACACCTTTTCTCAAATTTGACTTTCTTGTTTTCATTTTACTCTTTACTCAGATCATCCTACATCAAAAAATAGCATCAGAAGTTCCCTCAAAATATTCCCACGTCTTTAAGAAATATTTATACAATGAACAAACATCTCTGACGACTGTAGATTAATCAGTTTTTGTTTAACTCTTGTTACAAATAAACTGTTACAGACCATGAATGACAAAGATTTCTCACATCTGAGTTTTCTGAGTGGTACCACTTAGATTTAACTTTTTTTTTTTTTTTTTACTTTTTTGGACTCGCCTACAGTGTATACGACTATTAATGGATAATGAATTGTTAAAAAATAAAAATTAAAAAAATGCTACAAAATTTACAAATGCTAAAAATCTTTTTTGTTTCAATTTTAAGAAATACCATTGGTAGATTGAAACGGGAATGTTCTTAGAGGGAAAACTAAAAGCAGCACAAGAATTTTCGGTAGTCACGATCGGGAAAGAATTTTTTGAGTTCAGACTTATAAAATCAACCAACCAATGAAAAAAAAAGTCGCTTTCAAAGAGGTCAGTAAGTTGGATTGCGTGGAACAATATCTAATACATTTTTAGATGAATATAGCCCTACCACCTACAAGGAGAGGACATCCTGTTTAAAGAGAAAAGTGATGATGCTATTAAAAATATGCATGAAAGCTACGAGGCCCCCAATGAAATATCTTACGTATAACATAATCGATTTCCCCCGGATGTACATTCTTCCCCTCTGATTGGGTAGTCGTTCTTGCCAATGTGTTATATTCCTTTGTTTGGTGCGAGATCTAAAATCCTATTTTCAATGTGTTTGAAAAAATTAATTCTGCCATGTGTAAGGCTCACCTGAAGAAGAAATCAAAGCTATAATCTATTTTCACAAAAAAGCCTCATTTGCATGATTGAAGAAGACGCCCCTGTTATTTACGTTATCGATTTTCTTTAAAAGGAAAAGTTTTATTTGATAAAAAAAAACCAAAAAAAAGTACAAATCTTACTTCGGAAACTGTTATTAGTTCTTTTGTACAGACATTGAGAGAGAAGCATTTTTAATAGCTCATGGCATTTGTTGAACTGAGGTACCGCTGTATTTTTTTCCGTTATAATTATTGTTTATTCCTGGTATGTAGATTTTTCTAACATTTAGAAGAAAATTTCCCCTTTAGAAATTTTTTAACGCAACGATTGCCTTTCTTTTTATTCGAGACCTAAGTTATCATTACAATGTGACACCAAGACTTAAATAATGCCAAATATTCTAAGCGTAAATAATAATGCCAAATATTCCACAAGCGTACCGATAGCTTAAAAATAAATAAATAAGATGGTGACATGGACAATGCCTGATTCGTGGGAAGGTAACAAATGCAAACATTTATTTTAGATATTCGAAACCTGAGATTTTACTGATCCTGTTCCAAAATATAAGTAGAATGTTTTCTTGCATGTATCTTTATATAAAATAGCAAGAGAGAAATGCCTTCAGTGCATTGTAATGGATAGCAAATACACGTTCGAAATTATTCTTCCTGAAATTCTAGCACCTCTCTCTTTCATACTAAAGCCGGTTGCATAAATTTAAGCCTAAGGCACAGTTTTTCTTAGACCATTTATAAGCGGAACCAAAATATTCAATATTTTTTTTTTCAAAGCATCACCTGAAGGAGGCATTTAAAAAGTGTGTAGTTGCTTTTTTTCTTTATTCCTTTTCCGTTTCCTCTTGAAAAGTCGCAATTTTAAAATACAATACAAGCACGAAAATAAATCATTCGATTATACAGTTATATAAACAACTAGCTGAAAACCCGCACTTCGCTATGGAGTACATTCAAATTAAATACAACGGTCAATGTACGCAATTAATGCCAATATATATATATATATATATATATATATATATATATATATATATATATATATATATATATATATATATATATATATATATATTTATAATAAATACGAAGATCAATGTATACAATTGATGTAAAAAAATACATTTATAAAAAAATCGTAAGGGATATTTTATAGACAAAAAAATAATGTAGAAGAAAATATTCAAATTAAATATAATAGGACATACTAAAGAATATAGTTCAGTTAATATAGAACAGTTTGAGGAACATATTTTTACTGTATTTTAATATTTTTTAGATAATGTCCAATCGTCTGCCGCATTAGCGTGCAAGAAAAGAAAAATATATTTTTGTCTATTTCATTGTTATGATGTGACGATAAATTTATTTAAAGTACCAGAAAAAGAAATCACGTGATCAGCATTTAATAAATTAAATTCTAGAAATTAATCTTTAAAAATTCATCAAAAATCAGAAAATGGAGGTAAAGATTCGAAAAAGACTTCATTTTGAAGGAATTTTTATGATATTTCTCGTGATATAAATTTTATAACCCTCAAATTATTATTTTAAATGCAGACTTAAAAAATTTTACTAAAACAGCTTAAAAATTTAATTTAAAAAATCTAAGAAGAATTTTTCAAAAATCTTCCTTAGTGCACCCCTACACTATAAGAAGAATCGTCATGCAAAATTTCAGCCCTTTAGGTTCAGCGGTTTGGTCTGTGCGTTGTATGTCAGTGAGTCAGTCAGTTACGGAACTGTTTTATATACTATATAGATTCGGTTTTCTGTACTTACAAGATTGAGATTTTGTAGTTTCATTTACTGTCCTATTTCGTTCTTAGTTTCTAAGATGGTTAAGACACTTGATATCCGTAGGTCCTATAAATTTAAGCCGTAGGCACAATTTTCCTTAGACCATTTATAAGCGGACTGAACCAAATATTTAGAATTCAATTTTTTTTCAAATCATCACACGGAGAAGGCATTGAAACAGTGTGTAGTTACTTTTTCCCTTTATTTTTTAACGTTTACTGTTGAAAAGTCCCCATTTCAAAATACAGTAAAATATCAAAAATAAATCACTCAGTTATACAGTTCAGTTTTCTGTACTTGCAAGAGTAAAATATTGTAGTTTCATCTAGTTTCCTATTTCGTTAATAGTTTAAAAGATGGTCAAGACACTTAGTATCCCTAGCTGAAAGGAATTCTCAAGGACAAAAGTTGTTTAGACGAGTAAAGAATTTGAGTTAGACTTTCGTGATCGGAGAGTTAATAAAATTTTACCGTCTCATGTGAAGTCCATATTTGACCGATGATATTATGGTGGGAATATGTAGGTGTATGGACTCGGAGGTAAATTTTTCTTCAAGAAAATGATCAAATATTGCATGACTCAAGCAAAAAATATCCTAGTGTTGCAGACTTTTATTACCAAATTTAAAATAAATTAAATTATATTAATGACTTCAGTTACAGGCCATTTCTTATAAATGCAATTTTTACTTTTATAAAATAACTAGCTGAGTACTCGTGCTTCGCTAGGGGAGTACATTAAAATTAAATACAACGGTCAAAGTATGCAATTAATGCCCCCCAAAAAGCCAAAAAAATAGATTTATAAAAAAATCGTAACGGATATTTTTATAGACAAATAATGTAGAAGAAAATATTCAAATTAAATACAATGGTCAATGTATGCAATTAATTTGTATGTTTAACATCCATAAAACATACTATTTTGGATTAAATTCTTAAAAACTTTCATCTCAATTAGTCTAGTGGTTAAATTTTATCTTTTACCTTATTTCAATATTTTTTTTGTCAATTTATTTCGTTGTAATGCACGTGACCCAAAATTAATTTAAAGTATCACAAAAAGAAGAGAATCCACGTGATCAGCATTTAATAAATTAAATTCAGAAAATTAATCTTTAAAAATTCACCAAAAATCAGAAAAGGGAGGTAAAGATTCGAAAAAGATTGCATTTTAAAGGAATATTTATGATCTTTCTCGTGATATAAATTTTATAACCCTCAGATTATTATTTTAAATGCAAACTTTAAAAAGTTACAAACACAGATTAAAAATTTAATTTTAAAAAATCTAAGAAGAATTTTTCAAAAATCTTTCTTAGTGCACCCCTACACTATAAGAAGAATCGCCATGCAAAATTTTAGTCCTTTAGGTCTAGCAGTTTGGTCTGAGTGTTATCTGTCACTCAGTCAGTAAGTCAGACAGCCACTGAACTGTTTTATATACTATATAGATTACAGGCTAACAAAGATGATATGTAACTAGGACTACTTAAAATTATTAAGATAGGACAACTTAAAATAGAATACCTTAACTAGGATAACTTAAAATTATTAAAAGCTGTTCCTCTTTTATTCTTTACGAGTAATTTAATATTTTATTCTCACAATATTTTCTATACATTTAAAAATGACTCTTTAGAATATTATTAACTGGAAGTACCATTTTACATGTAGCGTGTTGTTGTTGTTGTTGTTACTAATTCTATCTGATCTAGCCGATAGGCTACACCAGATCATCCATGAGACCGTAAACATTTTAAAAATCCAAGACAGAAGGGGAATTTGAGTCAAATCATCCTTTTCAAGCCCCAAGCAAGAAAGAAGATGGTCAGGGGTGGAATGATGGATGTTACATTTTCCACAAATGGGGAAGATCTTATTGCCTTGATCAAATTTAAGGCACTTCAGGTGACCACTTAGGAATCTTGACAAAGCAGTCTGCCGAGTAGCGTGTATTATACCCCATCAGGCTAAGTATCTAAGTTCTCAGGAGTGATTCTAAGGTTTCATTTGAGGAAGCATACTGATTGGAAAATAGATATGATTTTTTTTGTAAAAATCAGATTTTTATTAACAGACTTTTTCATTACATATAATAACATGTATATGAATTTAAACGATTAACTCTTTTATCATAAATTTGAGCTAATAACGGGAAGTCGAACTTACTGACCATTACATATGAAAAAAAAATGTGACAATTTGTCAAAAACTAAGACAAACAGCGAACAATTACTCATAAAGGAAAAGAGAAAAATATAAATAAAATATTACTCATGAAACTGTTAATATATGCACAGGCTCAGGAAGAATGCATTGAAGCAACGAGAGTGATTTTGTGATATTGAATCTGAAAACGGTAGCTTTGGCGAAAGGTATTTGTCAATAATTTGTTTAGCTCAGCAAATGGAAAAATCTGAAATTTAGTTCGGATGAAATTTCTAGAAGTGCCTGGAGGCAATTACAAGCGAATTATCGATAGAGAGGAGAAATTGAAATGAGAGTTTAAGAAAATGTTATTTAAAATTGTTTTAATGGATTTTTCTATTATCATCTGGAATTTTTCTTTTAAGGACCTTTCCTAATGTGTGATACAAAGAAAAAGAATTTTAAATTAACCTTTCTTCTAAAATATTATAAATAGTCAGATGAATTTCCAGCAACTGATTGCAAGTATATTCATTTAGTTTTAGCTGTCTTAGAACTTTCACTAATTCTTCGAATGGCAAACTATCTAAAATTTTTCGTGAATGATTAAGTTCTGTGAATCTTATTTAAAGAAAGTTCTAGCACTCCGAACATATTTTATGAAAAAAAGAGCTTTATTTCAGTATGTTAACAATATAAAGTTCATTACACTGTGAGACGGCTATTAAATATCATTTCTCTCTATGCAATAAAAATAGAAATGGATAAAATATATATAAAACTGTATTCCCTTTCGCTTATTTCTAACCGGGACCCTTTGAAACGGGATGTTTCGCTTTCAGAGAACAGCTGGTTCTTCAAATATTGGCGTGATAGGTTTCATTTTACGATCATTGCTCATGTTTCGCGGTAGCAGTGACCAGAGACATTCAAAAATCACTCCACACGAGAAAATCCGTTTAGATGGATGTCAGAGATAGAAAATTGAATGTTATCAATAGTCCGTTTATAGGGAATAATTAAATCACGACCGAGTTGTCAGCTTAATAAATTAATTTTAACAATTTTATTCTCTTCATCCACCAATGAAATCATACTTTATGTTTTGACGGGTTGAAATATTTCGTTTTATTACTCGTACCCCTGTTTCAATATTTGTATCTAAACTCAATGGGTTATGAGTTTCATCACCGCTTAGTGCTTAATAGGTTGATTTTCTATTTATCAATTCTAGTTATAAAAGGTGGAAGAACTTACTCTGATTACACTTAATAAAATGTTCACGCCGTTTATCACAAACACGTGCAGAGTTACTAATTTAATCATTCTTACAACAATCGGCGTAATGGTCTCTGTGCCCGGTATATTGTGTCAAATTATACCTTATAAGTAAAACATGATCTTATTAATTCTGATGAACAATAAAAGGCATGTTTGTTCTTAATTAAACTTTATCCGCTACTTGTAGTGCAGAATTATTATTTCCCCGGGTTCAGCTTTTTGAATAAATATATAAAATACTGACTATGAATGAGAAGGGTTTAATTTTTCAGCGATATATCTGGTAGTTAAAAGTACCATTTATCGTATTCCTGATCATGAATAGGTATGATAAATTTCAATGATTATTCCTGTCTTAGTTTTCTATGGTGATTGATACATATGATTTGTATATTCTAATTAAAATAGTACTATATGAAGGTTTGTAACATCCCCTCACTATAATTCTGGTTTGAATTTTTTGAACCTTAAAACTTATAGAACTAATATTATAAAACTTACAGAATGCATAATAAAACTAGGTTTAAAACATTGAAAATATTAAGTAACTTATACATTCAAATGAAAATTGATTGAATATATCCTTTGAGCTCCCGTATACGAGAACTGTTTTCCAATGCGTGCCTGCACTGAAGTAAGGTCTGTTACATGTGTTATAAATTTCGCTATAAATTTGATAAAACTTTAGAAATATAGGCAAATGGTAATAGAATTCAATAAAATCTATTTGTCGCAGTGAATAATAGAATAAAGAGTTAGACGAAGAGAAATGTATTCGAAAAAAGTTTCCGTAATGTTGATACACGTTGGATCATAAGAAAAAGTATGGGAAATCTGATGTTCAGTGCAACAAAAGTTTTGTTGAAGTTTCCAAATTTTTAGACAAGGAGACCCGGAAGCAATCAAAATTATGATTAGAAAAGATGAGTTGGAAGGCATAATAGATTTTCTCCTAAGTGATCTAGCTAAAGTCCTTGTAAAATTACATTAAAATGTGGGTTTTTTTAAAAATTATTCACAGTTTTTAATTTTCATACGAAATTAATTTTAATGTGTTTGAAACAGACGGAAAAGTCTGAAATTAGAAAAAAATCCAACAAAGTGTTAGACCTCCAGAACTTGAAATCTACTGCGATATAAGGTCTCCTTTCTATACTGATTTGCTGATGTGTCTTGGCGAATTATGGAACAGACTATGGACCCTTTATAAAACACCTGATGTTCTGAAAAGAAATGTGTTAAAGAAAATTCTAGAAAACTCGGGACTGGAATCGGCTTTTCCTGCTCTGTTAAGCCACTGATCACAAGCATAAAACATAGAACGTGAGATTTTGGTTGATAAATAACTGCCTCCATATCATAGAAAGGCTTCAATCTCAAACATTTATGTCATCTAAAATGTATGGATACATTTCGAACAAAAAGTTCACGAGCATCACTTATGCAAAAAAAGCCCGTCTCAAACACGTTTTAAAGGAAAAAGAGGCCAATATTCTTATAGTAAAATGTTAACTGAATAAATTCTTAAACGGCTTTTTGCTGATACAAAAGTAAGGAAAGTACTGTCTGTGCTAAAAAAGAAAATTATTTGTTACTTTGTATTTAAGAGTGAATTTAGCTTTGTTCAGTTCTCCTTTTGAGGAATTCATATTTAATTTTTTATTTCGATTTTCATGAGTTTAATGGAGATAAAATTTGGAATACTGGCATTAAAATATGTCAATAAACTGGCTGAAAACCCGCACTTCACTACGGAGTACATTCAAATTAAATAAAACGGTCAATGTATGCAATTAATGGAAAATATATCTATATATATATATATATATATGTGTGTGTGTGTGTGTATAATAAATACGACGATCAATGTATAAAATTGATGTAAAAAAAAGAATATATTTATAAAAAAATCGTAAGAGATATTTTTATGGACAAAATAATCTAGAAGAAAATATTCAAATTAAATCTAATAGGACATACTAAAGAATATAGTACAGTTAATATAGTACAGTTTGAGGAACATATCATTTACTGTATTTTAATATTTTTTTGGATAATGTCCAATCTTCTGCCGCATTAGCAAGGGAAAAAACATTTTTCTGTCTATTTCATTGTTATGGATGTGACGATAAATTTATTTAAAGTACCAGAAAAAGAAAACACGTGATCAACATTTAATAAATTAAATTCTAAAATTTAATTTTTAAAAATTCACCAAAAATCAGAAAATGGAGGTAAAGATTCGAAAAAGATTTCATTTTAAAGGAATTTATCGTCATATGAATTTCTCGTGATATAAATTTTATAACCCTCAAATTATTATTTTAAATGCAAACTTTAAAAAAGTTACTAAAAGAGATTAAAAATTTAATTTTAAAAAATCTAAGAAGAATTTTTCAAAAATCTTTCTTAG
>OU015501.1:119682903-119692903 GCA_907164885.2 Dolomedes plantarius
TATAAATAAATATATATATATATATATATATATATATTGGCATTAATTGCATACATTGACCGTTGTATTTAATTTGAATGTACTGCGTAGCGAAGTGCGGGTTTTCAGTTAGTAACCATAGAAAATGCTCCTACTCAGTTTTGTTATCTACTGGGTGGGGTGGGGAGGCGTTCAAATTGGGAATTTCCTTACATCGCACGGATTCTTCAATTGACAGGACGCCGAAGTTGTTGAATTGGACAGAACGATTATGAGCCACCGCACAAACCAGTGGCGTAGCGAGGGGGGGAAGGGGGTCTATCATACCCCGGGCGCCACTCTCAGAGGGGCATGAAATGGTGCCCAAGACCATGGGGGGTGACAAAAAGGTATCGTGCCCCGGGCGCCAGTTATGCTCGCTACGCCACTGGCACAAACAGTTGATAAATTTATCATGATAAACTGAGGAAAGATGTGTAAATAAATAAATATGTAAATTTGACCAATATCCTGTGTCAGGCAGAAATAAAATGGGTGAAAAATGGGAGAAAATTCACATCCCAAATAATTTATTTCTCTTATTACTAGCGTGGCTGAATGGTTAGTGTAACCATATATTGCTCGGATACGTGTTTTGGATCCTGAATCTGGCAAAAATGGGAAATTGATTTTAAACATGTTTTATCTGAAGTCCAATTTACAGTCAAGGTTAAATTGGGAAGAAAAGTTTTCTAATAAAGCATGAAACTAATTGGTATTTTGAATTATTGCTTTAAAAATAGTTCAGAAATACTTTTCCAAATTTGCCGGTTTGTTATAGAATCCTATAAATACTAATTTTAACTCCTGCGACAGGGAAAATATCTTTTTAAAAGTTAAAACTGATAATTTTTTTTCAATCCAATATATTGCATTTGTTTGGGGAAAAATTCATCAATTTTATTCTTTGAAAATAGTTTTAAATTAATTAGGTGGTGTATAGTGTAAAAAAAGGGAGTTTCAGGGAAAGTTTATTAAGATTTTAATACCTAAACAATTGCACTTAAAGTAAAGGAGCGAATTTCAGATAACTGATAATTTTATGTTGTTTTTGCCTTCAAGTTTATTAAATAAATCTCTCGTGCCACATGTATAAATTGCCAAATTATTTGTAATGTGCTTTTATTTTACTGAGTTGGTCGAGACACGTTTTGATGATTCTCCTTGGTGTATTATTTCCTGATATAATGAGTTAGTTTCTTTTATAGTTCTTTACAAATGAATGGGGAGGAAGCATTATGGTCACTAGAAACTGTCTTTAATTGAAGAGCATTTGAGTGGAACTAGGATACAAAGGAAATATATGTGGTAGCTTCTAATTTTATCTCGATTTAAATTTAGCAGTTTGTATTGAGTTTTGCTCCAGTTTATGATCATTACTGTTCGAGTAAACCTAAAATAATTTGCTAATTATTGAGGGGCTGTTAGGTGCTCTTTCAATAGTAAAAAATGGTTCGTAAACAAATTGGATCGTAAATTTTTAACACTACTTCGTTTTTAAAATATAATGCTTCCATATAGATAAAGATTCTGCTGGTATATTATTTTTTATAGTTAAAGTGCATATAAATATATTAATGCTGGTGTTAAGGGGAGGGGAGGGGGGGAGGGGGGAGATCACCTTAAAACCTTCAAAAATCTCAATTTTTTATTATGATTTAATTTTGAAGAATGGAATGTAAGGAATCTATAAAACATTTATACTACAATTAGAACCTATTTTATGGCCAAATGTATAAAGCTAATAGTACAGTAATTTATAGTAACTTTAAACTTTAAATGACTTTTTCTAAAAACTGTTATTTTCAAACTTGTTCTCACTATTTCTTCAAAACTAATGGTCACAAATGGCTAAAACAAGACATTAAGCTTGGTAGTAAAATCAGTGCATTTTTGCGGATGCAAAGGGGATCTCCCCCTCTTTAAAAAATTTGATGATTTTTTCAAACATTTATAGAGAACTAGCTTTATATACCCGGCGTTGCACGGGGGTACCCTTAATAAAGCTTACTTGTATGATATGTATATTTGTATTTCATGCCAATATATACCCCTCTCTACTGGTCAGCATCCCATCAGCATATTATAATAACCCCCCCCCCCTGCTGATGTCAGCATTAAAATGTTTCTTTCAATTTTGATATCCCACTGGATCCCGGCCCTTCGAGGAGTTTGAGGGCTTCCCCGTAAACCCTTGTGAAAATCGCCGGTTTCATAAACAAAGAATTACCTGGCGTTGCCCAGGATAATAAAAATGAATGGAGTTAACCTGAGCTCTAGATGTATACGTACTAACAACCGAAATATATACAATTCACACACACACGCACACACACACACCTTTCCACACTTCATTTAATTAAGGTTGATCTCTCTCTTTTCCCCTACCACCAATTTGGTGTTCGAAATAGTGATATATAGGAAATATAAATTATTGGATTCTTTCTAGCAATTTTTACAAAATCTAAACCGAATGTCGAAAAATCGTGACATTGATCGTGTTTGTTACATTTAATCGTGTTTCTTACATTTTAAATCAAGAATCTTATGGATATCTGTTTCCTTCTTTGAGATATCACGGAATATGTAAAAAACACGTACAAACATGTGTAGCCCCCCTAACCCCCTTGGGGGCCGAATTTTGAAAAATCCTGAATTGATTTTTAGGTATTCATGTTCTTTACATTTTAAAGCAAGAATCTTATGGATATCTGTTTCTTTCTTTGAGATATGAGGGAATATGTGAAAAACACGTTTTGCCCCCTCGCCCCCTACGGGGGCCGAATTTTGAAAAATCCTTAAATTGGTTTTTAGGTATTCATGTTCTTTACATTTTAAAGCAAAAATGTTATGAATATCTGTTTCTTTCTTTGAGATATGAGGGAATATGTGAAAAATACGTTTTGCCCCCTCCCCCCCATGGGGCCGAATTTTGAAAAATCCTGAAATTGGTTTTAATGTATTCGTGTTCCTTACATTTTAAAGCAAGAATCTTATGGATATCTGTTTCTTTCTTTGAGATATGAAGGAATATGTGAAAAACACGTTAAGCCCCCTCCCCCCCCCCTGGCGCCAAATTTTAAAAAATCCCGAAATTTGATTTAAGGTATTCGTGTTCCTTACATTTTAAAGTAAGAATCTTACGGACATCAATTTCTTTCTTTGAGATATGAAGAAATATGTAAAAAATGCGTTATCTTGAAGTGACACTCTAAATAATTTCATTCAAACACAGTTCTTACATAACAACAATGTTTATTTAAATATTTGCATATATAGCTTTTGCTTTTCAACATAAAGCATACGTACTACTAGTACGAAATACATATAGCATTCATGCAAGGGAAATACAATTCAATATATTCACTTGTATAACTACTCATTCAAGAAACATACATTTTGCAATACTCACAGATACTTTGAAAGTCAACTAGCAGTGCTGCCACGTAAACTTTGGGCCTAACAAGAACTCGCGTAGGTTTGAAGCAACCTAGCTATGCCTTCAGTGGCTGCTCGCAAAACTCAACTATTATTAAACCAGACTCAAGCCTAGCTCCAGCTCGATACTTCGTTTCGCCAGCACTCCTCCTCCTTTTACTTCCTCTCACTTTGTCTCGTTAATCTAGCTGTTTGGCATTTATACCAACCGCGTATGCCGCAATTAGCATATCTTAAGCGGCTACTTTAACTTTATTCACCAAAAAGTTCGATTATTGTGAATCGAATGTTATGTAAACCTTACACATTGAAATACTTAGGTTAGCTCCTCATGTCGACCACTCCCATTGTTTGGTGATTGGTGCATCAAGCTTCCATGGCATGGACCCACGTTCAAATCTCGGTAAAGGCATGGATATTTCAGTATCGTTCCCTCATGGAGTGCGAGCCTTTTCAGAAAAAATATCTGCCACATTGAAAAAAAAGTTTATAATAACATTAGTTGTTTTAAAGACGCGTTGTTTATAAACCTCTAATATTTTTAACTACATATCCACGTTTTACATCGCGACACTGCAAAAATTCCAGTTCTTTTGCAAATACAGGATTATTTGAATTGATTATTTTAAGTATATTTCCAAAATACAGTTATAGTTCAATGTTCACCTAACAATGAGTATTTAGTGTTTTAATGTTTTGTTCCTCGGTCAGTTAAGCTTTTCCTTCCAAGCATGGCTGCGAGTTAACCAATCAATGAAATTTTATTTGATTGAGGATAGTATTTGAATATTGGAAGATAGGTTGTTTTAACTGTCTTTAAATAGATTCATTTTATAGTTATATATATATATATATATATATATATATATATATATATATATATATATATATATATATATATATATATATATATATGTAATATACTGGACAACCCAAGGAAAAAATGGGCGTCCAGCACATCACAGGCAATGATGGTGTAGTCGTGGCTATAATAATACTCGACGCGGCAAGTTACGGCATTAAATTTTATTAGACGGAGAATACGGCTTTCCAAGACAGTTACAAAATCAAAAAAGCGTACATGTACGTGATCCCAAACCTTATATAAACTTATCTCGTCATGTGATCGTAGTAAGGTTTAATTGGTTAAAAGTTACGAAAAGGCGTGACAAATGCGCTAAAGCGTTTAATTTTCTGCCCACGCTACGCCAGTTTAGTTTTCGATTAACAGGCAGCCATTTAATTTTTTCTCTCGAGGTTATCGGAACTTAGAATCAAAAGAGAAATTTAGCTCGTACGCCCAAGGGAATTTAGAATAATGTTAGATTTTAAAATGGTATGGGGTTTTTAATGTTATAGAATTAATTGTTTTTAATGTTATATATATATATATATTATATATATAATATATATATATATATATATACATATATATATATATATATATATATATATATATATATATATATATATATATATATATATATATATATATATACAGGTGGTTATCAAAATAATGGAAACACTAAGAAACATCATGAAATCCTTTATTAATACGGCGCGGAATCACCTTTGTCATGTAATACCACCTGGTTCACCTTGGAATTGGATTATACAAGTCATGAATAGTGGTTAAGAATATATTATACCATTCTTCAGGGAAAAATCATGAAAGTTCTTGTAGAGATGCTGTGGTGGATAGCGATACCTGGGTCTATCCGCTTATACAGATCACAATGGTTGGATGATATATAGTCGGAGGGGGATTGTACAGGGCAAGATAAGATATTTGACTTCTTTTTCATGCTCTTCAAACCAATACTTGATAGATTTAGCTGTATGTATAGGAGGATTATCATCCTGGAGAACGCCATCTCCTGCAAGAAACAATGTTAGCACCATAGGATGGACTAGTGAACTAAAATTTCGACAGAGTCCTTCCCATTCAATCTCCCTTTTAGGGTTACAATAGGGCCTGAAGAAAACCATGAGATGGCATCCCAAACCCTGATAGATCTATCTTCATGATTGACAGTTGAGATGAGACAGCCAGAATTTTACGCTTGTGTAGGTGTTCTCTAGACATACGCTTATCCTGTTGCGAGGAACAGTCTGAACAATGATTCGTCGGACCAAATACCGTTTTTCGACATATTACTTGACCAGGATTTGCGCTCGTGGCAACATTGTGGACGATATTTTGCATTGGCATCTATTACGAGTGGTTTGGGAATAGCTACTTTTACGTAAATGGTTTGTTTGCGAAGTTCTCTTCTACCTCTGATGGTTGATACCGGAACATGCAGATGCAGATTGAGCTCTTCGGTCATTTTTGTTGCAGTTGTTTTCTTTCTTCATGTCACAATCCGCTTCAATATCTCATCCGTCTCTTTCACTCAGCTCTCCCTTTCATCCACTATTCTGTTTGACAAATGATGTATTTCCTTGCACTCTGTATGCCATCATGACTTTCGATACCATAGCTCGAAAAATACCGATTAGCCTGGAGGTTCCAGTAACAGATACTCCAATTTAAACGCGCTCAAACAATTTGCCCATTTCGCAAGTTCTGCAAGGTTTGACATTTTACGCTGTTCCCCCAAAAGCACGATGCCGTCAGCTTCATTACAACTACCTGACAGTAGAATAATACATGCACTATATCATATAAAAAAATACCGGTGGCCAGACTTGTTTTTTAAGGAATACAAAGCACATTCATAAACACCACTGATAATCATAGGTGTTTCCATTATTTTGATAACCACCTGTATATATATATATATATATATATATATATATATATATATATATATTTATATATATATATATATATATATATATATATATATATATATATATATATATATATATATATATATATATATATATATATATATATATATATTTATATTTATATATATATATATATAGGTAGGTAGTTCATGTTTATAAAAATATCATAACTCTACGTACAAAAATATTATAACTCTATGTTTGATCCTTGAGAGAGTCTAGCCATTAAAAGAGGTGGAAAGGTTGAGAGGGAAAAAATATGCCTGGTTCTGAGTCGCTATAACTTCTTACTAAAAGCTTTATTAGGAGTTTCAATAGATTTCTAACTAAAACCTTTATTCAAGTCATCATGATGATTTGTTAGCTCGGTTTCATGGTTTAAAATATACTTTTTTCTGTACTTGTTACTGCATCTTTTAAATCTATTTGCCATGCATTGATAAATCAAATAATAATGCCAACAAGCCTAATATCTATTTTACTGCTCCATTAGCTTATAAAACAGATCTGAGCTATAAAGTCAGAGACATGGACTATACAAGTCCTCTAAATGTGTCCTACAGGACTGAGTGCTAAGACATAACAAGCGTAGAGCGCTTAGCTTTCTCAGGCGACATATGGCGCAGGATATGTTGTTTCAACAACGCATCCTACAGTTGATCAATTGAACCAAAATCTTACCAATTTTAATATCAAGTCAGTTCTTTCATGTCTTCAAGTTCCTAGAATACCATAACTATGACAAAACGTAACTTGTACTCTAACAAGTGCTTTGGTAGATATTTTCCTATTATGTGTCCAATCGCATGACTGAAGGAAGTTTTTTTAAAGAAATTAGTCATAAAATTGACAAACATAGATTTATTTAGCCTGAAAATTACAAAAGACATCATGCTTCCTTCCCTTAATAACAACGGGTTCCTCATTTTGTGAAAAAAGAAGATAATTCAAAATTTTTAATACAAAAATTTAAAATGTTTATAAAATATTTAATGTGCAATTTTTAAACCCCTATTTAAAGTTGTCATAAAACTTTAATTTTGTACAAGTTAATTTTAAATTAAGAAAATCCTTTTTCTTAATGAATTTAATAATGTTTCCATATGAGATTTTCATTGTTGATTGAATAGCAAAATTGTTTCCTTTACAAATGATTGAAACATTACGTCATTTAATGCATATGAAAATTGAATATTTCACATGTCTCCTTAACAATTCATTTTACTTTTATGTAGTTAAAATCCCTGTCTTTTATCAGGAGGAGAAATTGGTATTCCTGTGTTAATCGAAACACTTTTTTAAGAACTGTTATGTAACTTTACTTTAAATATTTAATCTATGCGTACGAGATATTTAAATTTTACTTTTGTAGGGCCCCATTTCAAGGCTAACAAACTGTAATTTTAAAATACAGACGTCTCTCGATATTCTGAAGGGTTATATTATGGGTGGAAGACCCCTCCTTACAGCACGCAAACTTCGCTCTTAATATTTTTGACCATATTTATCAGACACACCCAAAAATCCAAATAATGTAACGGCCTACACCAGTATGTTTTACAAACTTGAAAAAACAGCATCTATTATGTAGGTTAGCACACATATATAGAGAGAGATAGGCAGGTAGTGTCTGAAGAGTATTTGCTGGAAATTTATTAAAGATTAAGGCCATAAAACACAGTCCATTATAGTATTATTTAGTGCATTACTGTATCTTGTAAACCTGAGTGATTTTAGTATAGCAGTCTGCTGCAAAAGTCCAAAACGTTTCCTGTTTAATACCGGAAAGCAAACTCCCGAACAATCAAAAAAGGAAAAGGTATGCCAGCAAAAGTCAACGGTCTACAATATATTGTAATAATTAATTTATAAAAGAAATCGCACGTGCATAATTTTCATAGCCAACGATTTTTAAAAAGTTTTTATTACCTGTTATGTGTAGTTAATATCCGTAAACACATCCTTGGAGCAAAAAGTTGTCAGTTTTGCACATTGTAATTTTAATGAATGTATCATTTATCGGTGATCCTGAACCAAATGTAAATGTGCTCAGGTATGAAGTTATTTTTTTTATAATTCAGAAGTAATAAATGTTTTACGTTTTTATCTATCAAGCAAATTTTTACAGTTTTACCCGTTTGTAAGTTTATATCATACCTCATGTTTGGGGCCAATCAAATTACCAGCCTTAATGATATCTTCTAATTAAGATAAAAAAGTTATTTGAGAATAATTTAAACGTTTTCATTGTACTCTTTGGACATACGTAAAAATACATTCATGTATACATACATGCATAAATACACACACACATACACACACACAGATATTATATATATATATATATATATATATATATATATATATATATATATGTGTGTGTGTGTGTATGTATGTATGTATGTATGTATAAAATATGTGTGTGTGTGTGTGACTTTGTGTTTGTTTTCTTTAGTATTATTTAAACAACAGTAACTCCAAATAACAGATGTTTTACTGTATTCATTTTTTTTCTTGATCTCGTCTCGTGACAGCTTATAAGCACCGTATGTAGTTAAAGCGAGTCAGTATGACCCGATTTCCTTCATTTGTTGACTACGTCGGGGAGCTCCACAAATTGACTCGCTCCATCGGTATTCATCTTCCGCTATCCTCTATTTGAATATCGACTCCCACTTTGTATCTTGCTCCTGCTCATCTGGAGAAGAACGCTAGGGGTGACCGCGACCGACCAATAAGCAGCTTTCGCGCGTGTCACATGACCCTACCATCTCTCCTGCCATGAAGCTGCATTCTCCGTAGGGGATCATTAGACAAGCGGCCGAATCTTACCGAACTCCTGACGTTCTTCAGCATTCGTCTCAGAGTAAGCTCTCAGGTTTGCTTTATTTCTCTTTATATTTACATTTTTTTCTCCAACTGATTAGCCTGTAAAACGTTTCGCTGTGTTGCTGGGAAGCGATAGTTTTTTCTTTATTGATCAGCTGTAAAGCTGCTGTAAAGGATAAGCTGTGTTTTGACGCTTCCGATTCTTAATCTTTCTCGGAGATTTTTAATCCCTCTCGATACCTCACTAGAAAATTTGACCTTCACCATTTAAATTCTAGAAATTTTAAACCAGTTATAAACTTTTGTAAAACTTAACTTCATCAATGTGGAATTTAAGCTATTGAATGGTTTGTTTTAAGAAACTAGTGTTTAGATTGTCTGCAGGAAAGGCAAAGATTGCAATTGAGCACACATTCACTATACAGCTGCTATGAGAGATTGACTAAAGAATCGTCAATTGATAATGACTGCTATTATGATAATAATTTGAGACAGATGAACATGATGTTAGGTTTATTGTCAAACATTTATATAAGATTTTTTTTACTGTTTTATCAATGTATGAGGTGTTTTAATTGACTGTCCAAATGAGATTCCTTTTGAAAAGTTCTCTTTATAATAGAACCATGTTGTTGTTGTTGTTTCTAATGTCTATGGGGCTCATGCCACAAGACTCTAGTACGATGTTCATATGAATATAAGACAGGAAATAGAGCAATAGAAGCATATAAATATTGTACCAAATACAGATCTCAAATGTCCTATAATTTTTCTAAATTTAAGTATTCAAGAGAACATTTCTGCTCCCATTAATATGAATTGAAAAGATTTTAGGTTATTTAATCAATGTTATAAATGCTTTTTTAAAAACCTTATATCATTTTCTCCTTTGTAACACAGTTCTGTAGAACTAGCAAGC